>VUQR01030790.1:30077-56123 GCA_015108515.1 Hemichromis elongatus
GGAGATTCCATAGAGGAGAGTTGGAAAAGGCAGTAGGTCCTTAACACATCAGGAGGATGGAAACCAGGGCCAAAGAGGAACAGGATGAGCACTGCCAGAGCTACAAAATGACCACCAGCTGATGTGTTAAGGCCCTGGTCCTTAACACATCAGGAGGATGGAGACCAGGGCCAAAGAGGAACAGGATGAGCACTGCCAGAGCTACAAAATGACCACCAGCTGATGTGTTAAGGCCCTGGTCCTTAACACATCAGGAGGATGGAGACCAGGGCCAAAGAGGAACAGGATGAGCACTGCCAGAGCTACAAAATGACCACCAGCAGGCTCCTGCTGACAATGTTGCCGACAATACAATCAGCAACAAACTTCATGAGGGTGGTTTTAGGGGCTTAAATTCTCTAGTGGGCTCTGTGCTCTCTGCCAGGCACTGTGGAGCTTGATTGGCAGCTTGGCACAGGTGCCCTGTGCTTTTTGCAGGTAAAAGCAGGTTCACCCTGAGCACGTGTGACAGGCATGAAAGTGTCTTGAGAAGCCATGGAGAAAGTCATGCTGCCTGTAACATCGTTCAGCATGTCTGATTTGGTGGTGGATCAGAGATAGTCTGGGGACACCTTTACAGGCTAGGCAACAGCACCCTGACAATCAGCATCAGGAGGAAGTCCTTGGACCCATTGTCAAACTCTATACTTGTGAACTGGGTCCAGGGTTCCTCCTGGTAGCAATGAGGGCAATTCCCAGAGGATAAATGAATTAAAACCATTGACTAGCCCGCACACTTGCCTGATCTAAATCCAATAGGCAGTTCGTTTCAGTCCATCTGATACCGCCAGATTGCATCTCATACTCTCCAGGAGCTCAGCAATTCCCTGGTCCATATCTAGGAGGAGATCTCCCAGGACACACTCCTTCATCTAATTAGTAGAATGCCCCGATACTGTCAGGCGTCAAACACGTGGAGACCATACAAACTACCGAGTACTATTTTGAGTTCCTGCAATGAAATTTTGGCAAAATGGACTAGCTTGCTGCATCATTGTATCACTTCTGTCTTTGAATTCAGCCTTTTGTAGGTCAATCCAATGGTGTGGCATCCTTTGATTGCATTACCTGGCCCATATCAACATAGATGTCAAGCATTCTTTTTTTTAGATGTATTGAGATCTGATGTATTTTTCCAAAATGTTGATTTATTTTTTGTGCAGTTTATTTCTTAAGGTTTTGATCATGTTTACACTTTAGATAGGTAAACTCATTTAACTCTCTCTATGTCATGATAACATTATAGCATCATTAGCATGATTGTGAATTTCTGCACTGGCGTCTATTTGGGTATTTCTCTGGTGATAGAGAAAAGGATTATGGGAATTTAACAAATGCCTAGTTGGCTAGGTACTGCCTAACCAGGAAAGGAAATGGCCATAGCTGACTTCACAAAGAAGAAAAAGAAGTACATCATTCAAACAAAGTTTAAACAAGCACAGTTGAGAAGCACAAACAATGTCTGTAGGGGACAGTTTTGTCTTTGTTATCACCCAATCACATCATTTTGGTGTAAAAGTGCTTTGTATATTACCATTGCTGTCTTCTTTGTGGTAAGGCTAAAGAACCATCAAGACCCCAAACAAGAACAAGACATTACCAGTTGTTCCACAAATGTTTAACAATGCCTCAGGTGGCACTGTACAGCAACTACAAACAACCAATTCACGACAACACCGAAATCCACGACTGTCACTAATACACTTTAAACCAGGTACTAGTACCTGTGCTGCTGCAACTTCAGGTTCTACCTTAGTTTCTTTCTAAATCCAGCCAAAACTGCAACAAGTTTGAGAAAGAGGAAATTGGTGGTGGTTTTGTAGGAAAACGAAAAGACAGAAAATTCTTTGATTTTTCTTATGCTAGCCCCTGATATGGCTACTGATGACAGTCAGATGAAGTTTTGCTCCTTTTGTGAAGTAGTGGTGCCAGTTGTTTTGTCAGAGGGAATGCCAGCTAGTTCTAGAGTTGGTGCTCTGTCCCTGAAAGAGAAATAAGCTATTTGTTTTTAATAAATAATAATGTGTTTTAAAGTAGTCCATGCCATTCAGGAACATATATCACAATGTTTCAGTGATTTGTACATCCAATATAAACTTTTTTAAAAAGAAAAATAAATAAAGGAACATCAAGCATAGCATCAAATCAGTTATACTTGTGGGATACTGATCTGGTCAGTTAAGATGAATTCTTAACAAAAAAATAAAGTGTTTTTTGCATTAAAGTGTTTGAGATTTGAGACGACACATGCAATAAAATATACGTGGATGAAAAAAGAACTAGGTTTATATTCAACATTGTCTCTGTAAACATTGATTAGGAGAATCACAGGGACATATATGGTGTCCTCTCATTGACTGACTGGCCCAGACTCTACTATAAATGATTAAATTACTTTGTGACGTCACAGTACTAAAAATCAATGGACTGTCATCCTTGAATACTAAATACACTAGTCACTGTGTGTGTGTGTGCTCCCTCTCCTCTTTTTCTTCCTCTCATTAATTCTTGTCCTCATCAAGTATCTGTCTCACCAGTGTGTTCGCCAAGAATGAAATCAGCACACGTGCATGCACACAGGCAGACACACACACTTCACGACACAGTGGCAGAAGCCTTCTCAGTCACGACTCACGCAGCACAAGCACACACTCTCCCAGAAACCAATAGAGGAGATAAAAAGTGAGAAAGAAAGAGAGCGACAGTAGTAACACTAAAAATCGAAACTAAACTAAAAGTCTGAAGCCTTATTTGTGTACCCCAGATGCTGCAGTGTGTGTTACATGAGTTAATATTGCATTGTTGTATAAGCTGGATTTATTAAAGCCAAAAAATATTGGCCACTGCACAGTGTGAAGGTAATCGCCATAAAGTAAGTAGAATCTAACACATAGATTACTAGTTATCTTTCCTCCAAAATTTCAATACTGGCCTGGCATTGATTAGCACTAAAGAAAAGGTTAGGAATTATGTAAAATGGAAAGGATTCACACTTAGTAAATTATATGGTTTATTGAATTTACATTTTGTGCATTTATAGTGATATAAATGTTTTATTTTGGACAAGAATAGAATTTATGTATAAAGGGAACTGCTATCTGTGAGAGACTCACATGTACTCAATATGAGGTGAGGTTTCTAATGTAAGGCAAAGTAAGCTCACCTGAATGACTGAAAACAGCTGTCCAAAACAGCGTACGGACACTTTGACTTTTCTTTTAATGATTACTTTTGTCAAATATAATATTCAACATGCATCTATATTAATAAATATCAATATTCATAGAATAGGACATTTAATCTTAGTTCATCTAAGAGCAGTCAGATCAGCCTAGAGGCTTCTTAACTACCTGGTAACTATCAGTTGTTATAAAAAAAATTAGTATTCCCCAACTGATTCGTAAGTGGTTTCAGTTGGTTTTTAGCTGCTAGGGAAATCGGTCACAAAGAGGTGCACGGTGCTGTTTCAAGTATTGTAAAATATTGTAGATCTATGATTTTTACTCTAATTCTGATGTTACTTTTGATGATGGACATCTGATTTCTTTGCTATCTCGCTGGCATCATTGTAACATCCTTGTTTGTCCAGGTATCAGCAGCATCAGGCCTCAGTCACACAGGCCTAGAAACCAGTTGGTGACCGGTAGCAAGAGAAAAGTGAAATGTAAGAATTTGCTGCAGTGTATTGATTGATTGATTGATCGATTGATAATACTTTATTTATCCTGAGGGAAATTGTTTTAAAGTATTCCATGTGACTCAATGACAAATTCATGTGTTTTGCAATAAATTGCAAATAAGACAGTAGTAAGAGCTACTGAGGCAGCACTGCTGTACTGTAAAAAAGGGAAGACCAAGTTTTAACTCTCAAATGGCACAGATATAGCATTCACACATTGGAAGACTACAGGAACGTGATTTCAGAGTAAAATATACACAGTACCTTGAAGTATGATTACACTTGGCAATATAGGCCATGCATAGTAATTGTGCATAATTGTGTGTGTCTAAATACAGTGTCTTTGTGTGTGTATGCACCATAAGCTACAAGCAGAGTGTGTTATATAGGCTGTGGCGAGTGATTGATCGTAGGGAGCAGGGAAAAGCAGGTTACTGCAGCGCTTACACACACACATTCATTCCCTCTCTGAGCGCGCTCCTCTCGGCATTTCTCATTTCCCTCTCTCTCCCCCCTCCCCCCTTGTTCCATCTCCATCTTTGCCTTCCCTCCTCCTTCCATTCCTCTTCCAAACCTCTCTCTTATTCTCCATACATCACTTTCACCACCACTGTCCCCTCAGCCATCACTTTCCCCTGCTTCCTGTGGTCTCCCTCCTCTTGGTCTAAACTCTTCTCTGCTCTCCATCCTTCTCACGCCTTCTTTAACAGCCAAACCCATCTTGTATTCTTTTTCTGTCCTGTTATCCAGAGCCCAAGGGAATAGAGAAACAATGTCACGTGTCTTCTACTTCCACCTCCTCCTCCTTTTCCCCTCCCTCTGCTCTCTAGCTGCAGTAGTACTCTACTGCTACTCTGGCAAGGGGCTTCATTGCTCTCAGAGGGCTTACTCTGCTTCTCTCGCTCTACCCATATCTACATCTATCCATTTACTGTATCTATCCATCCATCCACACAGAATGCTGCAGGATGTGTTGAATTTCAGTGACTGCAGTTTAAAGCTGTATTTAAAGTTGAAAGTAAACATGGCAGCTATGAAGCGCTAACTGTTTGTTCCTATGTGATGTGAGTTGGCACTTGGATGTAAAAAGCCAGTATGTGCATATTCAGCTACTGATTTTAATTTTAAAATAAAACCCTTCTTTTGAATAATCTGAGGCCATCTGAATATGTCAGCTTGATGTCTGAATGGACACCCTGGTAACCTTTTCATAAGTTAAACAGCAGTCTTACTCAGTAGGAGACAGCTCATTTATGTATCACTTTCAACACAGCACAATTCTGAATGTATGCAATCACATTAATAGATAGGCAGGCAAAAGATTGCTCTGTGTTTCCCCTGCATCCCGAATTGCTCATTTCACTAACGTGACAACTATTCAAAATAATCCAAAACACTGTCACACTCCTTAAGAAATAGCTAAAAATGAAAAAAAATCTCTATGTAAAAAGGGATTTTTTTCAAGTACAAGGGACAATGTTTGAACATCAGTCTGTTTCGATATAAGCAAAATTATGTTCCATCAAACGATGCAGTTCATGTTTTTATGTTCATTGCTGGACACAAACACAGACTTCTTAAAGTAACCAAAAAAGCCCTTTCTTTTACACTGTGTTGTTCCTCATTCACTTTTACATTTGTTAAAGGTTAAAATATTTAGCCTCTTAGCATATTAAAGGTTTTATTAAGGGGCAATATGTTTTCACAAATTACTGAAACTACTGATGTCACTCGTGATCAGGTTGTGATTTATGAAAAACACCCCCCAAAAAACCCAACAAACAGTTTGACCAGGCTTGAAACTTAACTTAAATATTTATTATGACGGCTTTGACAGCAAGGTGGTTGATGCCTGTTGAGGTGGTAATCTCTGAACCAGATGGTAGACATTGGAGGTGAAGGGAGCCATCAAGCTGAAGAAGGAGTCCTAGCAGCTTGGTTGTTTTGTGGGCCTGACAGGTACTGACAGGTCAAGCAGAGTGTAGGTATGGCAGTTGCTGAAGCTACTGTGTGGGAGGGCATTGAGACCACGGAACAAGAGATTCTAGCAAACTGTCAGGTGACTCCGGTGGAAAGAGCAAGGATCTCCTCAATTGCACTGTTACTCCTTTAGTAGAGGAAGCAGACTCTGGGGACGATGGGCACGGCCCATGAATCACTTGGGTTGAGGTCACTGAGCTATTTAAATAACCCTTTGTTGGTAGGGGTGGATGAGGTTCCTTAAAGCTGTGGATGTTGTAGAGCTGTCTTAGTTGACATGCCTCAACAACATCACAATGAAATGGTGCCTTTGGACTAGCAGACTGGGGCTGTAGGGTGTTGGACTTTGCCAGGGCTGCCCAAAAATTGTGCTCATTTCTAGGCGTAGCCAGGTGGCAGAAGGCCTCTACTGTAGTGGCCTTAGGATTTTGTCTGCGGTTTTTGCAGATAACATGGTTCTGTTGGCTTCATTAAGTGGTGGCTTTCAGTTTGCACTGGAGTGTTTTGCAGCCAAGTGTAAAGAAGCAGGAATGAGAATCTGTCCAAGGCCATGGTCCTCAGCTGGAAAAGAGTGGAGTCCCCTCTCTGGGTCACAGATGAGTTGCTGTTGCTGACCAAAGTGAAGGACTCCAAGTATCTCGGAGTCTTGTTCATAAATGAGAGGTAAGGGGATTGGGGGATTGACAGTTGGATCAGTGCAGCATCTGGAATGATGCTGACACTGTACCAGTCTGTCGTGGTGAAGAGATAGCTGAGCATATAAGAAAAGCTGGTTATTTACTGGTTGATCTATATCCCAACCGTTACCTATGGTAACATGGTTTGGGTAACGACCAAAAGAATACTATTGTGGATAAAGGCAAGAGAAATTGGTTTTCTCTGAAGGTTGGCTGGACAGCCTTAGTGATAGGGTGAGAAGTTCAGTTATTAGGAAGGAACTGAGGGTAGAGCTGCTACTCCCTGCACATCAAAAGGAGACAGTTGAGGTGGTTTGAACATCTGATTAGGATGCCGCCAAGGTGCCTCCTGGGTTAGGTGTTCTGGGTATGGCCTATTAAGAGGATGCCTTGGGGCAGACTCAGGACATGCTGGAGAGAGTATGTCTCTCCGCTGGCCTAGGAATGCTTCACTGTTTCCCTGAATGTCTGGAAGAGGTGGCTGAGGAGAGGGAGATCTGGGCTTCTCTGCTTAGGCTGCTGCCCTGTCAAGTGGTCCTGGATAGGCAGTATCAAATGGATGGGTGGATGGATCCTTGTCAAACTAACAAAATTATCTATTTTAGTGACAGATCTCTACAGAGGGTTCATCTGTGCACATCATGCATGAAAGACTGAACAGGGAAGGAAGCAACCCCTAGTCCATATAATCAGACAAACAGCAAGCATTTGGAATAATAAAAAAAAAAAGTACACAAAGTAAATAATTAGTCTGTATCTTAAAATGACTCCTGCCTTTTACTGTTTTTTAGATCATCCCAGACAAAAAGTTCTATTGTTTTCTTCCATTCATCTAGCTGCAATTTCCATGCTGGGACAATCTGTTGGTGCTCAGTGGCATAATGAAAAGTTAGGTATGGCTCAAGGTAGCCCCCCTTTGCCATTTGTGCTTATTTGTCAAAGGAAAGTCAGTGAAACTCCATTTGTGATTTTATTGTTGTTCACAATAAAAATCACTTGGGGAGACATTTATTTCCACCAGGGGTAAAAAATAATTCAACAGAGGCAAGAATATGTAGACTACCCCCCCCAGCAAATCACACTGAGTGTATTCCCACTCCAAAAGTGTTTAAATGAAAGAATTACAGTAATTTGGGGGAATACAACTGAACAATCTGTGGCGCTGCTCATCAGTAGGTGAATCCACTACAATGTAAAAATCCTGTGTTAATCCAGCATATCCATAATACCCCTTAAACCAAATAAATTTTACTCACTGCCCTTTTAGAATTTTCTTTTTTTCCTCTAAGAAAAGAAAATGTTATGGAGCCCATTAGATGGGACCTGTATTCCCATTCCATTACCAACCCAGAGACCTCTAATATGGTGCTCTACAGCAGGACAGTTCCGATGTGATCTGCCAAAGATAAACAAGAGAAACTACAGTATGTTACTTTCTGAGTGTTACATTGTGCGTGGCTTGTCATCAGTTCTCGGGAGACACTATGTGGTAGCAGAGGTGATGAAAACATCGCTACATGTGAACACACCTTACTTGAGGACTGGCTGCGATTTATGTTTGCCTGTTTAGCTCCCATGGCATCAGTTAACATCTTGTAAAGCTGAGTGACATGATGATGGGGGTAAAGCGGAAGGGCTAACAACACTACCTCAAGCAGTAAATGGCCACCAGTTTAAAGCTCGAGTTAAACCCAGCTTTAATTTTCTCTACTTCTTGTTTTAGCTTAAGCAGCTAGCGCTTTCAGCTAACTAAATAGAGATGGAATAGTAGAAGAAAAGAGAAAGAGGGATGCAGAAAACTATGCTACCCCTCTATTGGCTATTGCCATAACAACAAACCAGCTCCCCCATCTCTTGCAGAAGTGACATTTCACTTTGCCCTGGATGCTGCTCCCTGCAGGGATGCTGTGATCCAGCCTGTGTACGTGTATGTGTGTATGTGTCCTCATTAAAGGAAGAGTGACTGAGGAGGAGTGGCCCTGATCACAAACACACACACACACCTTGTCAAACCAGACCTCTGCTGTGTCTGTGCGAGTGTGTTTGAGATTAGAAAAGACACAAAATCAAGCTACTTGATGCAAACACACAAACTGAATGAGGGTAAGGATTCATCTAAAAATTATTGATGATGTGTTGTCTGTAATATTGTTACACTATCACTGAAATAACTGTGTGTATGTATAAGCGTATCTGAACCCTCCCACCCACTATAGCTTAGGCAGCCATATTTAGATCACACAGCAACCACATGACTACTCATGCCAAATGCCGACATATACGTAAAGACAATGCAGCTGGGTTGGAGACATGACTATATGAGCAGTGCTATGCTCACTGGCATTTCAATGATATATTGCTACAGGAGCAGGTTTCTCAGACGGTAAACATGAGATGTTATGTAAAAAAATTACTCTGATTGGTGTTTCCTGCATCAACATCTATTCAAATACCAGCACTGATCCATTTTTTTTTTTAATTTAGAAGACTGCAGTGAGTCCAGCACACCTCAAGTGCCAGTATAAATGGTTTATGGGACTGTGTTGATGTCACAAATCGAGGGAGTAATAACCAACACATGAGTTGTAAGAGTGTCTTTAGACACATCCTGTTTCATTGTGGTAAACTTCTGCTGTTTACTTTCTTATCTTTTTCTGCTCAACCATCTATGATTTGACTTTGTTAGTTCCTTCTGTACCTATACCCCTCATTACTTAGTCTGATAGTCTTTTTGCCAGCTACTGCCCTACCTTGTTCAAAGTTTGTCATCTTGTGCCCCTCCTTGTGTTTTTGTCATCCGTAGTTAAGATAAAGTATTTAGGCGGAGGTAAGTGTGACGGACCCTCTTTTGACAAGTATCTTTTGTTTGCCTTCATTTGGGTCCCCCATTAAACATGCGTACCATTGCAGGACACTAAAATGCGCAGTCATACCAGCAGCTTGCAATCAAGTCCATGTCAAGTAGTAAGCTGGTACTGTCATTGGTTTAGTTCTCTTTGAGTTTGTCTATCCTAAAAAAAAATGTATTTTATGTGTGGACTCCAAGCAGTTAAATGAGCTGCTCACAGCTTCCTTTTGGAGAAACCCTTCCAGGCCCAGACCTTTGGCATATTCCATTTGACTGGGCGGACTGATTCATCTGGCACTGTGACATGAAACTCCACTTTCTCAGCTGAGGAACAACCTGTCCATTGACCGCTGCAGAAGGATTAATGATTAGTCAGTCAGCGCCATGGGTATGAGTAAAGCAATTATCTAATGATGCACGACTGTTTGTTCTGGCACTCCTGAGGAACGGCTACAATACATAAATGGAAAAACGCGGTAAACCTTAAGAGATTTAAGAGCATATATTGGTCTCAAGTGATTGATTTGGGAAAAATGAATTCCAGCCCGAATGAAATCAGTTAGAGCAGAGGAGTGTCAGACTCAAGATGGAAGCTGAATGTAACAACCCTGCAATTCAGTTATAACGCTTGGCAGAGACAATATTTCAACATTTTCTGTCCTAACTGTAAATCTGGCCGCGGCCATCAGGTTAGAGGATGAAGAGAAATTGGCTGACACGAGTGTCGTTATGTGGACCCACTGCTGGGTTTTTTAAAGCTGAAATGTTTATGCTTGTGATAAACGCCCAAGCAGAAACTAAACTGAAAGCAGAATTACAGCAGGACAAATGTCCATTTTAAGTAAATTACAGATGTATGAATCCCCCCACAAGTGTCCCAAATTTTTCACTGTAGAGGAACAAATTTTAGCAAAGCCTCGCCATGCGATTACCCCATCAAACTTGGAAGTGGAGTGAAATAGGTAGCCATGGAAACACAGCCTACACATTTCAGTGTCCAAAAGCAGGTACACATTAGGAACCACTTATACAAACGCAAACAAGCACAAACACAGACACGAAAATAAGACCTAATCTTAACCCCACTTAAAAGAACTTCGCTAAAAAAAAACCCCCAAACTAAAACGATTAGAGCCGTGGACTCACCCAGTGAGGACAACTACGAAGTCCATGACGTTCCAGCCGTTCCTCAGGTAGGAGCCCTTATGTAACGCAAATCCGAGAGCCAGGATCTTTATTCCAGACTCGAAACAGAAGATGGCTATGAAGTAGGGCTCTGTTTCCTCCTGCAAGGGAGAGGAAACGGATCGAAAGGTAAAAGAAATGGGAGAAGGAATATAAAAAGTAGAGTTATGGGTAGTTTGGTGAGTAAGGAGACAAAGAGAAGGGAAGAGCAGAAAGAAAAGTGAAATGAAAAAGTGAAAAAGAAAAAAGGTCAGAGAGATTTTTTTAGGGTTTTTGTTTTTAATGGCAGAATAAAAGATTCCTTAAGAATATACACAAATCAAGCATAACATTATCCCTACTCACAGGTGAAGTGAATAACACTGATTATCTCTTCATCATGTTATCTGTTAGTGGTGGGCTATATCAGGGAGCATTTTAACATTTGGTCTGCAAAGTTGATCATATAGAAACAGGAACAATGGGTAGGCATAAGGATTTAAGCCAAACTGTGTATTAAAAGTGCAAGGAAGGAACAGTGGTGAACCAGCAACAGGCTCATGGGTGGACAAGGCTCATTGATGCATGTGGGGAGTGAAGGTTGCCCAGTGTGGTCAGATCCAGCAGATTAGCTACTGTGGCTCAAATTGCAAAAAAAGGTGAATAGGGGTTCTGACAGAAAGGTGTCAGAATACACAGAGCATCACAGCTTGTTATGTATGGGGCTGCATATGGAGACACCTGTCCACCGACGAAAGCGCCAACAAACATTAGAACTGGGCCACAGAGCAATGGGACAAGGTGGCCTGGTTTGATTAATCATTTTGTCTTTTGAATCACATGGATGACCAGGTGTGTGTTGCTTACATGGGAAGGCTGCTGTACAATGTTCTGCTGGGCCCTGACATCCATAAGGATGTTACTTTGACACGTACCTCCTACCTAAGCATTGCAAAGATATTTCCTGATAGCTGTGATAGCCTTTTTCAAAAGTGCCAAAAATGCTTCAGGGATGATTTGAGGAGTGCAACAATGAGCTTGAGGTATTCACTTGACCTCCAAATTTGCCAGATCTAAATCCAATCGAGGATCTGTGGGATATGGTGGACAAACAAGTCCGATCCATAGAGGCCCCTTCTAGCAACTTACAGGACTTAAAGGACCTGTTGCTAAGATCTTGGTACACGACACACCTTCAGGGGTCATGTAGAGTCCGTGCCTTGATGGGTCAGGGCTGCTTTGGCAGCAAAATTCACCAAAACAACATTAAGCAGGAAGTTATAATGTTATACTTGATCTGTGTAAACTTATGAAGTGCTGAGAACAATATCAGTCAACATGCTTAGAAATGTACAAATCTGCTCCAAAGTTAAATTCAAAGGCCTGAACATCTACTTTAGGAATGTGTTTTTTTCATGACTTTTTGATTACTTTCACAAACTGTGAGAAAATTTGTGGTAGAAATAATGATTTACTGATAATGTTGACACTGTACTGCTTCTCTTTTTGTTTTTGTTTTTACTATTTTTACACACTGAATACGTGTGCATATGTTGTACATGTACATGAACCATATTTAAATGTGTGTGTGTGCGTGCGTGTGTATGTAAAATGTGTGTTACCAGTCGTTCAGACAGAGGCGTCTTGTCTCCATCGGGAAGGTGCTGTTCCAGAGCCAGGACGATGCAGTTTGCAATGATGGTGGTGAGAATCATCCATTCAAATGGAGTACAGCTGGAGTTAAAGCCAATAACACCGGGAGGAAGCGTGCACCTCGTATATAGTACACAACACTGCAACCATCCTCACCACAACGATCCAGCTATTCACGCTTGCAAACAATTTTTACAATGGATTTGAAAAGTCCAGCCTGCCAGCTGCCAGCTTCTTTTCTGTTGCTCTGAATGTCTGTTTACAATATTCACTATTCTTTGTAATGCCACACAGCCAAGGAAATGTAAATCTGTAAATCTCTGTGCTTTATTGGAACAAGTACGTCTTTTGTTCCCGATCCTGCAATACGAGTGTGCAGTAAAAGATGTAGTATTTAAGTACATTTAGAAATAAATATAAAGATGGAAGCAATAATTCAAATGAATACAGACTAATAACAAGAAGGGCATTGATAATAAAAGGGGAGACGGCACTTAAGACAGTTTAAAACATTATGATAACTAAAGTACAAATATAAATACAAATTTTGGTAAATATCGTATAGATATCGTATAAGGAGGGATTTTCTTCAGTGTAGCTTTTGTCCCTTTGTTGGTGAGTATTTTTATGTGTCTGTTACCATTTCTGTAAAGCAGCGTGTGACTCATTTGTTTGTTGCTGTCTTCATAAATGCACTTAACTGGACATGAACTTCGGTTAACCTTGATTTTACATTGTAAACCTTTGCCACACCTTTATATGTGCCACTGCAGCATATTATTGTATTATTTTTTGTACTTAAACTTTATGTAAACAAAACAAACTTTGTGCGATCGCCATTACCTTTAACAACCTTTAATTTTACCAAACAACAATGAACAGGAGACAAAAAAAGCCAAATAATAAGAATAATATTGCCCATGCCTCGAGAATACTGCAGTACTTCACTGTACGATTCTCGATATTCCATTTTCAAACTCAGACACATCAGTTTGCCGAAAGAGAAAACCAATAAAGCCCGAGGGAAGATTGATTTGCTTTGTCAGCACACCACGTTGCACAGTTTTGTTTCTGCAGAAGAAAACGTGAGAGAAACAGTGACTGACGTTATGAAATTTTAACTGAAAATGGTCACTTTATTACAGCCGTACATGAGTTAAATTCCAACCCCCACCACAACACACACACACATAGGCTGAGTCACAAGCTTGCCTGGTGGAGCAGCCAGCTTTTTACAGTGGTCCATCCAGTCAAGTGTGTTTGAACGTGTTGGGCTTTGTGTGTGTGTGTGTGTGTGTGTGTGTCCATGCCTGAGTAATGGCTGCTGGAGGGGCTAAGATGACTGGATACATCTAGACAGATCAAGCCTGTGCCTAATTGTCCAGTCATTATCCTGTTAGTTCGCATGTGTGTGTCTGTCTCTCCGTGCGTGTGTGTGTGCACGCTAGTATGCGCCCATTGTCGTGTTTACCAGACGCAACATTGACACTGACACTATGGCCTGCAGGACGGCCTCTGTGCATCAGTGTGTGTGCGCGTGAGTGTGTGAAGGATAAGAGGCGAACAGTTGATGTGAGAGGATCAGACAGGTCGGTCTAGGGAGTACACACTAACAAGACGGCGCTGAACTACATGGCACATGCTGGCTGGCTGACACAACACACACACCTATACTTGTGGAAGGTGCAGCGGTAGGAGGCAGACTACTAATCTATCTTCATTTTCAAAACTGAATTTTGTTACTGGTGAAAATGTGCTTTAGCAAAATATCCAGTTATTTAGCTACTAGTGATAAACTGGTATCCTGTCTGTAATTTTAATAAAAAAGGTATATTGGTCAAAGACAAAACCCACTATGGCTCTTTAAGGGGTTCACATGTATTTTACTATTAGCCTCCAGAAGCACTATCGAGCATTAGAGGAGATGCATTATCTGTGCATTGAGTAGTCAATTTAATATTAGTCCGCTGGCCAAATTACACCGGAGAACGGCGTCACTACTGAAAAGACAAATGGAGAATGTAGAGAAGAACTCAGAGAGTGTGTGTGGCAGTATAACTCATCTCACTGCCAACTATCCTTTAAACTCACTGTCACAAACACAGACACTTGTTAAATAGGTTTAGCCACTTTTCATTTAACTTTATCTCATCTTAGGCCAAGAAAACCAAAATGTATGGATGCTATCCTACTGCTTTGCAGCATTTCGCTCCCCTGTCACAGGAACAGTGCGCTTTCACTCTCTGCTTCTTCGCTGTGCTCGGTGGGCAATGCGAGAGACCACTTTTGCCAATTTATCACAGAGATGAGGCCAGTACCTAATGCAGAAACAGTTCTGCCCACAGGTGTTGGAGCAGAAAAGGGTCACAGAGTTGGAGTGTGATGTTAAAACCAAGCGATGTTCAGATGTACCCCACAGATTCTGTCTGCCATGATTTCCTACCCACTCAAATGACTGCTCTGTCGTCTAACATGGTTTTTAAAGGTGCTGAAGGCAGAACTGGTTCCATATCTGTAGAAAAGAGCTTTTTGTTGTTCTAACTGCAGGATTTACAGAACTTCCCAGCATGTAAGTGATGTTACATGGTTACTTCATATTTAAGGTATTCCTTCAGTTTTAGGATAATCTCAAAATGCATTTCATTTTAATAATCTAATTCAGGCCATACTGCCGAGAGTGTATGTGTATGTGCTCGACAACTACATGCTAGCCTGCCCCACTATCTATTATTCAGCAGACACACACTCTGCTGGCCTAACAACCTGCTGAAAGCAGGAGGTAACACTCTGCCTGTATGTGTGTGTGTCTTTCTCTCTCATTTCCTCCTTTTCTTTTAGATCTTTATTCCTGTCTGTTTCTGTGTGTTTTTCATTTTTTCCTCAATGTTTCTATGTTTCCCTTTCCTTCTTTCCTTAGTCTCCTCCAAATGTGGCCATTCCTTGTTTTTTGTCTTACGTTGCCTGTTTTTGTCTGACACATCACTCTAATTATATTTTGAGAAAAAAAAAGAGGTGAATCGGAAGCAATTAAAGAGCTGAAATTTCTGGCAAGGGTATTATTGGTGAGCACTGCAAAAATGAGTGTGTGTGCTCCTCTCTTGTTAATTAAAATGGCTTTCTGATGGCCACAAAAACGCCATACCTTGCCAAATACACTGACCATGCACAGGGGACACACACACACACACACAGTCTGAATATATCATGTTGTCCTGTTGCTGTAATATAGTATACATTATCACTTAATACTGCTACTACAGTAGGAGCTTTTATTATACTCAAACTACAATTGCAGTGTGGCTATAACAAGCAGTGAACCTTGTACAGTACAAGCTCTCAGCAAACTGTTAAGACTGGCAGGTACTGCAGTCAATTAGCTGAAAAAAAGCAACAATTTGGATAGTTCACAAATAATAAAAAAATCAAAAATGAGCCATAGAATGAGCAGTTGTTTTGTCGTCAGTGTGTCTGCTCTATTACCAAACAAACAAACAAACAACATAAACAAAAAAAAACTAATAATAAAAAAAACTATATTAAATACATTTGTAGATGTAAAGATGTAAGATGTGAAACATCTTTTGTATTTTTTAATTTATAAGAAGGTTCAGTAAACAAATAAAGTACGAAATAAATTCTCATTTTTGGGTTATTATGTCATCGTTCAGGCTTAAATGGTTGGATATTGATTGATATTCTGATTTCAAAACGTGATATTCTGATTACTATATTCCGTTACTTCACAGCTATGTGACGGATGCACGTACCCGCTGTGGTAAAGAAATTTGTCCATGTAAACAATAAACTATCTACCTGCTCAAAATTCTTCACCTGACCACACACCACAACCCCAAACCTCCACAAAACCACCCACACCTATTTAAATTCCTCCGTCTCAGTCATCCAGTGAAAAATGTCCCTGAGTACCAGCTTACATTTTGTATACACACATGCACACACACACACACACACACACACAACTGTGCGCAGGCAGGCTGTGTGTGTTTTCAGCTGATGAGGCATTTTGGCGTGGCGCTGAGGCTGTGCTTTAGGGGAGCCGAGCCTGATGAGGGGGAGATTTTAAATCACACCAAATGAAGCTTTATCAAATAAATGAAACAGTGTAGCACCCAACTCAGCAAGAGTCAGTGTATGGGAGTGACGCAAGCACACTCTCTCTCTCTCTCTCTCTCTCTCTCTCTCTCTCTCTCTCTCTCTCTCTCACTTTGTCTCTCTCCATCCTCCTTGAAAAACACTTTAGAGTTTATAAGGAGCATTCAACAATTTCATGCAAAGACACAAATCTTCTAATTTTTTAACATCACTTAAGATTAAAAGAGTCTCTTCTGCACTTTTGTCAAATTTTTCAAGTGGAGTGAACTTGAATGCAACTTGCAGGAGAAATTGCAGGGAGGCAAAGTGACAATTAGAGAACGCATAAATCCAAGAGCCTAAAAGGACGCTGTAAAAAAGACTTAGGTAGGTATCACCAGAGCACACAAATAAGTGCTTATTAAATGAGACAGATGGGGGCAACGTCTGGTACCACTCGCAGTCAGTAGCCATCTTTGAAGTGACTTTGCTGTAAGAATTCAATTTAGCTACATATATTCAGAGTCCAGTCAGTCATGGAGTTGAAACAGAGAAGTTGAACAGTTGAAAAATGACAAAATCCTCAGCAACCTTTTATATTTTATAGAGTAACCAAAATCCATGGCAGCAACAGACGTGTGTAGATCAACAATGGATACAATGGAGTGCGGGAGAGAGTACGACCATGTAGCGTTAAAAGCGTGGAAGTACTAATTACTTTTGATAATAAGTAATCAGTAAAGTAACTGGATTATGTTTTTTGGACAAGTAATGAGTAATTAGTAACTAATTGCTTTTTTAAGTAACTTGACCAAAACTGGTGCTCTCTGGTGCAGACCAACTCAGATTGATTTCAACATGTCTACATTTAGAAAGGAGGCGGCAAACATCTCCCGATCAATGTGGCAAGGGGTCAGTGGTCAGTGTGAGTTGACTGTGATGGACTGGAGACAGGTTGACTGCCGCCTATGATCAAAAATGGCCTCCCACAAGTTGAGGGTGTTAAACGCTCAACCTCTGGGAGACCAGCTGGTCATTGCTGCGGCAATCAGTAGCAAACTTCATAAAAATTCAATTCAACCAGTTTACATTTGTTGCAAGGAGGTTGTTGTTCTATTTATGCTCTAATTTCACAAAGCCATGAGCCAATCCAGAAAGCTTAGATGGACTAAAGCTAAATCAAAAATATTAAAATACCCAGAAGGAGTCATGGTGGTAAAGGGTTAAAAGGAGCTGTGGTATGTTTGTGGTGATCATCCAGTCTGCCAATAGAGCAGTGACCTCAGCTCCCTGCCTGCCTTACTATGATTTATTTATTTGCTTTGCTGTACCCTGCAGATTTTTCACTGAAGTCCAGTTTTAGCGGCAGGCCTCTCACTTTCTTCGTGTGCCTGTCCCCCCACTGTCTCTGTTCCCTGAAGATGGTACCAGCAGGTTAAAAGCATTCTCCTCCTTTTCCTCTCTTTTAAATCTCTCTCTCTCTCACACACACACACACACACAGACGAAAAAAAAATCACTTTACTTCTTTCCTTATGCTCCACTCTAATTCAGCCATCTTGCCTTCTCTCCATCCTCTCCTCCTCTACCTCCACGTCCCCTCCCTCCCATGCTGCTCCACTCTTCTCCACCATGAATCGCTATATATAGACATGTGAAAGATAAAAGGGTG
The DNA here is from genome assembly GCA_015108515.1 of Hemichromis elongatus. NCBI lineage: Eukaryota > Metazoa > Chordata > Actinopteri > Cichliformes > Cichlidae > Hemichromis > Hemichromis elongatus. Next base: position 47,882 of record VUQR01030790.1, read on the forward strand.
CGTCTCTCTTTCTCTCGCCTGACCATAGCTCTTTTTGATTTGTAGAAGAAGCTTGTGTGTGTCTGTGTGTGTGTGTTTTTTTTGCAGAATAACTGCTGTGCCACTTTGCAGGCTAGTAATGCGAACTGCATAGATTCTCACTCTCTGCAGCCTCTCGCACAGGCTCACAAACACGCACAGACGACGCCTGCCGTCCGTCACCCTCTCGTTTCTTTCTGGCCCAAGCGGAGCCATTGTACCCACCATTTCCACACACAAGGTGAACCACACACACACACACACACACACACCAAATAAAATGTCACACGCGCACGAGCATACATAAACACACAAATTATTCACACAGACCACATTCGCAAACAAACACACAGTAACACTTGCAGCATCTCCAGTGATGCAACTGAAGGAAAGAGCCTCGTCTCAAGGGAGCGACAACTGTGACACGCACGCTCGCGCGCGCACAGATCTTATAGCACACACAGCTGCTGAACCAGCTCCGATTGTTGCTTCAGCTGGGCTTCTGGTTGAAAACACCCACTTTAAAATGACAAAATGTCACAACAGCGCACACTCAAATGTGATCTTAATCCAGTGAAATCATCTTCAATCAGATTTCTCCTCTGTTTAGTTTACTCACACAAACAGAAACGGAAACTACATTAGATTATGCTAGATTAGATTAGAGTAGATCTGATTTTAATTATTGCCATGGGAATTAAACGAAAGCGGCCAATAATTTGATAAAAGAAAACAAATGTATCCACTGATGAAAATCAAGAAGAAATGTAGAAGAATATTCAGTGACATTTTTTGAAGCTAATTTTAAAAGCCAATCGGTTGATCGTTTCAAGAAAACAAAACTATTTGCATACGAGACTCGGAAGAAGCAGTCCGGCTTGCTTTGCCGATTTTAACGTTGCCAGGTGTGTTTGCTTGAGCGGCTTCTTTTGTAGGTCGACCATCATCTGGAGTCCTGTTCTATTTTAACAATCTAGTCATCTTCTGAATTATTAAATGTAGTGGCTCGTAAATTTGCAGGCTGCAGAGGACAAAAGCACTCTTTTAGCCATTTGTTCTGCTAAGCAAGAACATTTTTTAGGCCATTTAAGCATTTCCACCAAAATTATGATGCAGCTTTAACAATCCAACAACGTGCAATAAAAAGCTAAGAAGCACACAAAAGCCACTGTTTGGCATTGGCTACAGCAGTTTTAACAATGCTCTAGTGAGGATTTAAACACAACAAGAACACTGAAATGAGTGACTGGAGGGTTTCGTTGTTCCAGTGTATTGGTTCAATTTATAGGTGTGAGAAGCCACAAATCAACAACTAAGTGTACCGTTGTCATTTTTTCTAGTTTTAATTTTCTTTTAGAATTTTATCTACAATCTAACTTCCTTTCATTAGTGTTAAATAGCAGTTTAAAATCAGCAACAACATCTAGTGTCCAACATTTACTTTTAATTTAAAAAAACAAAACAAATTGGAGCGCTTCACTCCGTACGCCTTTTCTTTTTCTTCCTAGCCAAAGGCATCACATCTCTCCGCCATCATCCTCTCCTAATCCTGCCTCCCTCTCAGTCTCACACCATCCTGTCTGATTTAGGTCTCTATCTTTTCCCTTTTAATCTTGATGACTAGCGCCAGAAGACGTGTTGCTAACTGCGTTGTCTCCTTTCTTTCCATCTTTTGCTTCCTTTCCTTAGAGTTAAGGGGAAAAGGAAGTGAAAGGAGGTTGGAATGGACAAAGAGACTGAAAGACCTAGACTAAGATGGAGATAAAAATGTGATACAGGAAAACGAAGAGGGGTTAGAAAAAAAGGCTCCAAAAAAGTAGGTTACTGTCAGCAGACAAGAAGACACACACACACACAAACACACACGGCTACATGTAGCCTCTCCATTTTACTTCTGCTGAAGCAGCTGCAGTATGTGTGCATAAACGTGTGTGTATTGTGAGAGTGAGAGCCTTGAGCATGCTCACTGAGCCACCAGCTAAACTGTTGGTTCCAGCAAGAAAATACCAATGGACTGTCTAAATGGCAGCAGTCGGTATTTCAGAAGCAAGAAAAACACGAAAGGAACAGAACATATCCACCTTAAAGGCATTCACGTGATGACGTCCCATTGAAATTAGCATCAGAAGCTGTGAATACAGCCATTGCCATCTCTGGATGTGGTTACCATGGCCACTGCTGGTGTTCCTGTCTATTGCTAGGTTATTGGAGAAGGTTCATTGTTCCTTTCCATTAGCTCTGCAGTCAGACAAATACACATTCTCACTTCAGTGTTTACCATAGAGTACATTTGTGGCAGTAGTTAAGCAGAGAGTGCTTGTGCATGTGTCCTTGCACGAGCAATTGTGCACTGAAGGAAGAGCAGTAATGGTGTTTTACATACATGAATAAATAATATCATATAAACTTTGTAATGGAGCAATAATCAGCTACAGTAAATTCCTGATCTCATGTAAGTAACTTCCACTTTACCATCTCAGACTGCAGCTACAGTTGGTAATCCCCGTTCTGCTCTGCTGCCTTGGTGAGCTCGGTCTCACAGAAACCTGCTGGAGGTTGAGGTTCTGCTTGCAATGGACTTACAGCTAGCGGAGGCTCCCAGATCAGAACAAGGATTACGGTCGCCAGATGCAGTCCAAGACAGTGGAGATGGAGTTCATCAAACCACAGGACAAGAGATTCACAATAGCTCAGTGATATTAGAAATCCAACCTAACCTAATATATGGAAAACCTTAGCTAGAGGGACAGGAACCATTTGCATGTCAGCAACTGAACTTTCAAAACAGCAGTGAGGGGATTAGCCACTAGTAAATTAATTGTTGTTTTGATGGATGTCAACATTGAAAAAATATCCCTCAAATATGCACCATGAAAAATGTCTGATTCCTTATATGATGAGTGTTTTGTTATAGCCTACAGTACATTTAAACAACAGAAGCTAACCTAAAGTGGTTCTGAGACAGCCACAGATACTTTAGCGTTTACATTTTTTCAAGCTTCAAAATACACAAAAAGCTAAAAGGCGGAATTTAGTGGTCAAAAATGTAAAATGTGTTCAGAACCATCAGATTGATGATTCATCTCGTAAGTCATGAAACTCTATTCTCCCAACAGTGAGAGTAGTAAAGTAGATGCCAGTAAAGTACTACTCAAACATGAAATATATGAGGTTGTTTAAAAGGGCAGGCACTGCCTACATTGTTACAGGATGACATATTTCACAGGGAGTGGTGTCCAGACCCATGCCAAACATGCAAAAGATCTTTATTTGCTGGTTCTCTGTAAGGCTAGCAAGCATTTGAACATTATATAATGGTACATTATGGGTTTGTTCAGCCTTTGTTGGTTTAAGTGCTGTGAGTGTGTTTCAGGCATTGAATGGAAGACCTGGCACAGAAGGTGAAAGGACACATGATGCTGGTATAGCTTATGATAGATACCACCAGCTTGTCATAGAATGATGAGAATCACCAAATGACCAGTGAAAACCAGTTTATAATTTTATAAGTGGAAAAAATCCATTCTGCACCCAGTTAGCTAACTACTGCCTCCTTTCATGAATCGTGTAAAATTTAGATTAAAATGTAGCTTTTGTCCTTCATCAGGCCCACAGGTAGACCAGGCAGGGTGAAAGCCAGTAAAAAACAATAGAACATCAATGGATCAGCATGCACACACACACACACGTACGCCACACACACACACACACGCACAGGTCTGATGTGTAAAGAGCATCCTGCAAGCTCAGCAGTCATAAAACTGTCAGGAGAAGCGATGAGCGACTAGTCTGTCTTCTCTTTCTCACACACACTTACAGCCCCACACAAATACACAACGTTCACCTTCGCCACAAATCATTCAACAGCCCCTCATTTACTGTCACTTGCTCCACACCTGTGGACACTCACATACAGACATAAATATGAACTCATGCCTACTGTACGATTTTATATAAATACCACAGAAACTGATGTTCACTATGAGGGCAGAAATACAAGGAAAAACCACCGTAGTGTAATTTGAAACCTAGCAGCTCTCTCTAAAACAATGATCATCTCTGTTGTCATCAGTTTAAAAAAACCCAACTACTCTCTGATCTTCATGGCTAGTTTAACAGCCCATAATTTGTGCCGAACTGGCAATTAAAAGATGCATAATTGAAAAGATATGAAGGCTTAAAATGAGATCCACATATGACATGGTTGCTTAATGAACATGCCACTAATCTCTTCATACACTGCCATGGTGGATGTCACTTTCTCTTATGACATCAGCCCCAGCAAGGCTTACTTTCAAGAGACAGTCAATCTGAGAAAGGAAAGGAATCCACTCCTATCCAATGCCAGATTTGACATTTCTGCTGTTGGATGGCGACACAAGGCCGTTTTTATGCTTGCCGTATCTCGTGTGTCGCAGGTGTCTGGGGACAATTTCCACATAACATCCTGTGTGCTGACACACCATCTTTGTGGTGCTTCAGCCGGACGTGCATCACTTGATTTAGCTTGGCGTGTTGTGCCGTGGCCGTCGCAGCTGGGTGGAAGTGTACGATCGTGTCGGCATTTTACCGACGTTTTAACAATCTTGCAAAGACGCTCCGAGACATGCCGACACGCAGAGGGAGATGTTGCAACTGTTTGAAAAGTTCAGTTTGTGAAAAGAACTTTGCATAAAAAACACTCGACAAAGTCTCAGTTTCCAGTTGTGACTTCTCCTCCTTATCAGTACGTATATTAGTACGTGATATTGTCTATTGTTTAGGAGAAAACTGCAGCGGCTTCTTGCACCTTAACAACAGGTATAAATGGCTGCATCTGTGTGATGACGGCACGGTGGTGAGTGAAGCGACTACTGCAGAGGGTATAATGGCACCTTAAGTCCCCTTTTAACAGCTCAGATTGGCTTGTGTCCCATCATATACAAGTGTCTAACATGCTTCCTTGTATACTACCAACAGTCTTACCCTGATGTTCTCCTAACTCCCTTTCCCTAATGCATATTTATTTTAGCTGTATTCTGATAACCTTTACAAAGATTATACAGTAGAAATAATTCATTTATAAATAAATAAAAATGCCTTCTCAGAGTCATCTATTAGTTCTTTTTGCAGAAATATTTGTTAAAAAGTCTCAAGATACCTATGTAGCAACTAAAATGTCCTCTTTATAATCTTAGAAAAATGGTTAGCAGTAATATAAATAGAAGTTGAGAAACTGCACAGAACCCATTTTAACCATTTTAAGTTCTATATATCTGTTCCAGGGTGTCTTACAGAACACACAGGCTCTTATTGTTATCGGTTAAAGTGTCTACACAGGCAGCCTAATGGCTAGTACTCCTCAAACTAACTTCCCATAAGAGCTACACACAATTACAAGGGTGTTTCTTACTTTGCATATTTATTTTTCTTCACATTATGTGCACTACAGGGATCGTACATTTAAGTCTTAAATAACTACTCTGCAGAATAAGAATGAAACAGTGCAACAAATCAAGCATAGCATTAGCTCAAGCAGGCTATGAGGTCAATCCCAGGAGATGAGCTGATCTTGAAGCCAGCCTATATCATTGATGGCTCAGCTCATATCTTCTAATTATCTAATTGCCTCTGATGCCTGCCTGGTTCTATGTTAGGGCCTCCCTGCCTCTACAGAACAATGCTGCCAAACACTAATCACAGCAGAAGGAAATGAAAACCTTCTTTTCATTGTTGTGGTCTCTACCAATTCCTTTTAGTTTGTTTTTTTTACATTTTTTTTTATTGTATCAAAAGTTTGTTTATCCAAGTAGTCATGAGTAAATGATGCTTGACCAACTTCTCCGAAATTTCTTCCATTACACGCTCACTTTTGATGCAAATTCATGAAAGCTCCATGTGTAAACTGCTTGGAGGTTCCATGTATATATTATGCTCTGATTGATGCGTTTAGCTCGGCTGTCTGCTGATCCAGAGGCTGCATGCTACTGCTTGGCTCCAGTAGTACAACTACTACTGTTACTAGTTTAATTTCACACCTTCTCAGTCGCTCTTGTACACTGCATCCTTGAACCACACACTATCCCACTTCTCCACACACCACTCCACTTTCTGCCCTTCCTTATTAGTCATGGTTCGTTGAATAAAAGCAACTTGCAACATCACATCAACAGCTTATGTCCGGTACATTTTACCACCAGCACCATTTCACTGGTGTATGGATAATGAGTGCACGCATGCATATGTCTTTGCGTCTGTCTTTGTGTGCCCAAGGTGATTGGCTGATAAATCATGAATGTCCAGGAAATGAGGAGAAGCAAACACATGACATCAGCAGCTTCTACATTAGTCACCAAATTGCATCTGCAGAATAGAACACTATCTCATTATTTAGAACAGTTACACACACACACACACACACACACATACAGGAGTACACGCAACCAGACACACAAGCGAGTACGTATGAAAAAATGTACAGCTGGGAACAAACATAGAACAGGATACACAGGGTACTAACTGTGTGTGTGGTTGGGGGGGATGTACTGGAAGACAAGGCTGGTTGAGCTCGTGCTGCTGTGGTGACTCATCAACCCAGTGAATCACATAGAGATTTGATTTAGAAACAGACTGCATCCACCTGACTGCTGCTTCCACTGGCAAACACACACACAGGCATGGAGACACAAATGCACACGCACACACATATGCACACACACACCTACACAGACACATTTATGCACACTCACAGTCAGACGTGTAACAAATCCTCCCACAGACACTTATCCACATACACTGATGGACACAGATATTTGATGCTTACTAGACTGGAATCACATTTGTTCTTGATTTAACATCACGCAATCATCACACAAACGTGATGAGTTCTTATTCTAGTCAGATTACTTAAACAATATCTAACAGTGCCTTTAAGGTCAGCTGACCACCACCAGTGAACAGTCCAAAGATGCATCCGTGTAACTGTATACAGTACAGAGAGATATGGATTGAGCATTATCGGCCATGAAACATTTCTCTTTAAACTTGTGAACAAACTACTGTATTTTTCGGATCATACAGTGCACCGGATTATAAGGCGCATTAAGCGAAATAAAATAGTCAAACTTTACTCAACTCATTCTTCTTGCTTTCTCTACATGGGTACCATTGATTCATTCATGTTGACTTAGCTTGCAGCTGCTATGTTGTTGCAGTATATTAATGACTAACCCTGTATTGTAATGGATTATCTCAGTTGTTCTCCTGACTGATGTTTGGTCCGTTTACAAATCAAATCAAATCAAACTTTATTTATATAGCACTTAATCATACATAAAATGCAACTCAAAGTGCTTTACAAGTTAAAAAGCCCCACATGCCCACATTCCCTCCCATCCCCAGAAATAAATAATAAAACCTCTATGTAACACTCATGATCCGGCACACACACAGACACACAAACACACGCATAAAAACACTAGTTGGAAAGAATAAAACATGCTGGGCTGAAGTCAGACAAGCTAAGTTAAGGTAAACGCCATCAGGGGAGCCATCTGCCCCGACAGCAGCAGATCCACATCAGCAGCCAAGGCACCAGCACAGGGGAGGGAGGGCGGAGACCCCCCACCTCCACCCAGGCGCACCCGGAAGCACCAAGGCCACCACAGCCGACCACCGCCTCCGGGGCAGAGGGCTCCCACAGAGAAACACTGGAAAGGAATAAAATAAGGTTAAAATATAAAATAATAAAAGCTAATTTAATAAAATGCTAATATATAAAATTATATAAATATCAAAATAATATTGTTCATAAATCTATGGTAAAATTGATAAAATAGAACATTTAAAAATGGAATATAGAAAACAATTAAAATAAATTAGAAGGAATCATACTAACAAAGATCAGTTAAAAGCTAAGCTAAAAAGGTGGGTCTTGAGCCTGTTCTTAAAAACATGAACGTTCTCTGCGGCCCTGAGGTCCTCCGGCAGCCCGTTCCAGAGACTAGGGCCATAATAATGAAAATACGCCTCGCCGTGGGTGCGTGTCCTGACTTGGGAAGACAAGGAGACGGCTGCCAGAGGAGCGCAGACACCGCGAGGGTTCGTATGGTAAAAGCAGTTCCAAAAGATAAGAAGGCCAAAGACCAGTAAGGCACTTAAAAACCATTAAGAGAACCTTAAAATCGATCCTGAAACATACGGGGAGCCAATGCAGTGATTCTAAAACTGGAGTGATGTGCTCCCG
>VUQR01030791.1:0-14197 GCA_015108515.1 Hemichromis elongatus
TGGAGCACTATTTAAGGCAGAAGCCCAGATCCTCTCGTCGCTGGATGATTGAACTACATAGTTAGTGTTTCTCCCTAGCTCGTAAACTTTGCAACTCGTGACCTGTGACTTTGTGATTTGTGACCTGTGAGTAACTCCGTTTCCTCTGCCGCAGTCCTTCCCTGACCCTGGACCTGTGCCTGCCCAGCCGAGCGAGTGAGTGTGTGCGTGTTGGACCCACGAGCGTGATCACGGATGAGAGAGAGCCTTCCCTACACTTCCCTGGATGTGGATTCCCCAATCACTGTATATATCTTTCACTGGTGTTTTGTAAATAAAGTGCACGTACGGATATTCCATCGTCCTGCGCCTGAGTCCTTAAATCAACCCGTGACAATTACGAAGCAGGTGACATATCTGACCTGGCTGTTTCCACCCTACATAACTCCGTGTATCCATGTAAGCAAATTAAAACTTTTAACTTTCTCACTGTAATTTATCCATGAAAGTAGTCACTTTCTTAATTTATTGTCAAACATAACATTTATTTAGTTGATGTTCTTGGCTGACACTGATATGTCAAAAAGTCTTAATGACATATAAAAATGTAACACTTAGTTTTGTCTTTTTTCCCCAGTTTGGGTAGATTCAACACACATACATGTGATCCGTGTTATATTTCATGTAGAATAATACTAATAATACATCTAGCACTTGGCTAGAAAGCAATTCAGTGCATGTTCCTAAATGTCAAACTGTTTGAACTAATGGCTGATTCATCAGAGCAGTTTTTTAAATTTATAATACTGAAAAAAATTCTTATTTTTAACTGGTTTTATCTCTGAATGTTTTGAAGAGCGCTAACAGGACTAACGCAGTGTTTCCTCATTTACTTATCAAATAAGCCCCATTAACAAACAGACAATATTTCCATTTCCCAAATTGCACTGAGGGTTTGTCATGGCGTCAGCATAATTTAGCCTTACCACCACCATAACAGCTGTCACATGCAGATTGTGCTTAGTAATTCAATATAATTGCAGTGTAATGTAACTGATACCAGGGTGGCACAAAGGAAGTGAGTCTCCAGAAAAAAAGGACGTCATTAATGAGTTGATAACTGGTGTTCTGCGTTGACAGGCCGAGGTCGGGTGAAGTGATTGGTTGGAGGTATAGAAAGGAGGCGAGCCGGGGAATCGTGTGTGTACGTGTGATGATTTGTGGACTGTACAAACACGAGGAATGAAAATGCCTGGGGGTGGAAATTTCGCTCTAGCCACTGTTATAACTTTTCCACTGATAAGTACTGGCACACTGTGTCTGTATAGGGAGATGTCAAAGCGTGAAACTAGATAACACACACTTGGAAAAGGCATCCTGAAGGATTCATGCGTGAAACAGTCTTTTGGGTGAGATGAATTATGTTTGCTGAAAGAAACGGTTGAATAAAGAGTTGAATAAGAGATGGAAAGTGTGTTATGGCACACCAGCATTTACAGATGGTGGGGCTCTTTCTCTAAGAGTGAGATATCAAAGTCGCTTGGTATTGATTGCTGGGAACAATCAATATGAAGCCATTGCACCTTAGTATTTGTTGCTCAGCAGTCTGCCTTCCTCTAAAATCTGTGATCATGACACTACAACTGATGGCCATGTGTGCATGCTTGAATATATTCAGTGTCCATGTGTACAAGTCTACTGTGGGAGGGATAGTTAAAGCAGCTTTGGTATTCTTTCTCTGTATGAGCATGTACATACCTGAATATGGCATGTTGTTTCATTGCACGTGTATTTGCTGCAGAAGCTGACAGGTCCTGTAACAGTGACAGGATGCAGGCAACTCCCATGAGGCTGTGCATGCTGACAGCAGCTGGCCGAGAAGAAGAACAGCTGCTGATGAGCTTCCAGTACAAAGAGCCCACACTGAGCCTCGCCTTTTATCTCTCCATCCTTCTTTATTTATATGTTCACTTACTCTTTTACTAATTGTTTATTTGAATTTCATTAAAAAAGCAAAATGGCAGTTTGCTTTTCCCTGATAGAAAACATTCTGTATTTAAACTGAAGCTACACACACTCATACACAGGCAATGCATTTTGTGATTCTCCACATACAGCAACGCACAACCGAAGCCTGAGGGAGGAGAAGCACAGGGGAGACGGAAAGCCAGCTATTGATTTTTCCACGACACCCCTCATTGTCCAAAGTGATCTGCCATTGGCACCACCATGCTTGACCAACTTGGTCTTTCCCGGCATCTCCTTTCTGGGTTTGCTGAAAATGTTTAAGTCACGAAGAGTGCACACAATATCTGCCTCACGTTACACCTGATACCCAGTCAGTTGTACGTGGGACTAGGCGTGCAAACAGGACTTGGCCAGGTTTGATTAAAGAGGATGATGTTGCATCTCTGTGCAAATATGTGTGTTTTCAGGATCCTGCGCAAATTTGAGAAAAGAAGTGAATGCTGGGCAGAATGGTTTTATAGTTAGAGTTTAAAGCTAATCAGTAGTGTAAGGTTTACATGCATCTGTGAAAATGTGTGTCTGTATTTGAGTTGTTTTTCAAGTGTGTAACACATAAATGGACAAATGCAAATGGACAGCGTATTACAGCCAATGTGATAGAAGCTACACAGCATTAATATTGGTGAGGCTTTGTTTTGAAGTATCAGCATTAGGATTTTGACTGTCATCAGGAATTTGGAGCCAGACGTTAAGAGTTTTGCATGAGAAGCTAAATTGCTAATTATTCATCTAATGCTAGTAAGCTTCATTATCAAGATGCATTCATGGACTCTTTGTGTGTATTGCACAGACTGACTGACATCTTGACTGACTGTCAGTGTTTGCCACAAATAGCCTTGAACTAAGATTTGACTTAGAAGATTTGACTTGGGCTTGAATTAAAGTAAGAGTGAAGGGTTTGGAATACATTGATCCAACTTGCTGGATAAGATATGAATAGTAAAATGCACAGACTTTCTTAAATAGTCTGTTGTTGTAATTATTTACTTCCATTTGTCAACCCAAGAGGTTGCCTCTTTTAATTAGTTTTTTTTTTTGTTTTGTTTTTGGGGGTTTTGTTTTTGGAAGCAATCATTTTTTAAAAACTCTCTACGGTGGATATGATCCAAGGTTTGTAAATCACGACTTTCATTCTACTGTCAAAATGTAAATCAGTGACGTTATAAAGGATTTATTGTGTTGTTCACCTTGTAGTTCTCATGTAATAATGCATTATGTTGAGCTTTTTTTTCATATATAATATGAAAAAATAGCACATAGACTGAATCTTTTATAGAGTGTCTATTCTACTTGACCATTAAATGCACTTTATACTAGAGATGGCAGGATACCATTTTTTTTTATGTCTGATACCGATACAGATATTCTAAATTTGGATATCAGCCAATACCAATATGAATACGATATAATCTATTTTATAATCAATAAAACTGTTTTTTATGTCCTGCTGCATTTTGTATAAGTTCATTCTCAAATTTAAAAAAAACAAAACACTAAAGCTATTATATTACACTTGAATGCAAAAAATACACTGCACCCAAAATATTTTGCAGTTCAGCAATACTCATCTTTAATTTAAAATTTTAGCAGAACTTTAAATCTAAGTATTTAAAGTAATATTCAAGAAGTAATTTAAAATGCAATTTTATGCAGATTTCAAAAACTCTTTGGTTCTGCAAAAAAGTGCAACATCAGCACAAAATAATGTTTATATTCAACAACTAAAAACGGGTCGGACCCTTTTATATGTAAAGCTGAACTTAAATACTCATCCAGAGTGGAGAGCAGTGCAAATAAATGCAAACACGGCTTCACGACACTCATCTTTTAAAAAGATGGATGTCAGTGTAAGCCGTTTCTATCACATTTAACCTGAGACTGAATTTTGTGTAATTTCTATACAAAACTTAACACAATTATGGGGGGAAAAAAATTCATAGTTTTTTTTCCAACCATAGAACTGTTTATTCTGCAACACAGTTTTTTTTTTTAAGTAAAACTTGAGTCTATCCATTGTACGGTCAGACTTAGCAATGACGCACAGACGTCCAAGCTCCATATATCGGTTGTTAAGCTTAACGTAGGAATGATTTACCAACATTTAGAGACACACTGGCTTTACTTCTCTGGGATTGACTACTCGGAGATGAAGTGCCAGTTTGATACAGTGTAGCGAGGCTCCAGATACTTTCAGTGTGAAGTAACTCCAGACCACCGACAGGTCTTGCACACAACAGCCGCTCTGTCACGTTACACATACTGCTATACGTGCTAAGGTCATGAGCTGGATTATACCATGTCGCAAGTTTTGTGAGGTGCTTTTGTGATATTTAATGGATCGGATTGCATTTTTTATTTCTCCAGTAATTTAGGTCAGGATCGGACCGATACCGCTACTGCATATCAGATCGTCCACCTCTACTTGTGTCATTCACCCATTTGCCCAAGGATACTTTGTGATGCAGACTGGATCAAACCACCAACGTTTTAATTAACAGATAACCTGTTGTACTTCCTGAGCTGCTACCCCAGATATTTTAGCCTTTGAAAATTCAAATTTTGAAAAATTCTGAAATAAAGATCTACTCAAAGGTCTTAACTCAGCATACCTTAAACTTGCTTCATAACTTTATCAGACATTGTATCAGATCAAACATCACTCAGAAAGAGTCAGTTTCATCTTTATACACTATGTTGTCATAAGTATTTGCTCGTCTGCCTTCACACGCATATGAACTTGAGTGACATCCCACACTTAATCCACTGGGTTCAATATGATGTCGGCCCAACCTTTGCAGCTAGAGTACTTTAAACCACTGCCTCTGATGCTCTGCATTGTGCTTGGTGATGTAAGGCTTGAATGGAGCTGCTTGGCCGTGGAAATCCATTCCATGAAGCTCTCACAGACTGTTCTTGGGCTAATCTCTAAATCTTTATCCTTCAAGCGAGGCCTGGGAGCTTGAGGGTCCTGCGCAATATCTTTGCTGTTCCTAGGACTGCGCTCTTCTAGACAGAGATCTCGGATGATGTTCCTGGGCTGCAGCCACTCCCCCAGTGTGGGGGTCACTGCCTCCAGCGCTCCAATTACCACTGGGACCACTGTTGCTTTCACCCTCCACTCCAGATTTGTCCAACCCTTGGTAGGACTGGCCTGTGTGTGTGCATGTGTTTGTAAATTATTATTTCTTACTATAGCCTGTACATAGTCTAAATTCTTAATTCCTGTCAGTTCAGCATGAAAGTCATAGGTTGTTGAATATTGATATTATTTACAGTAATACAAGTTTCTCTCCTCATCTCAGTCTTAGTGGCCTTCCTTTTCTTGCTCCTCATACACAGAAGATGTATGTGGAGCAGAAGGAAACAGATGACATGAAATCTTACTGTAATGATTGTAGTGTTTGTTGCCTATATGATTAACATTTATCTGTTTTTAAAGAAGATTTATTATAATTCTGAATTCTTCTGATTTTCGTATCGAATGCAATGTTACATTTTCACTTGTCATGTTCATCCCACATTGTCCGTAGATAACGTCACACACACACAAAATTTGTATCCATGACGAACTTTTCGTCACATCCCCACTAAATACAGGATGAAGACACAGTCCTGCTGTTTGCTAGGATTAATAATAATAATGGAGGTGGCATTATATTACACATTGTCACCAAGCAACCAGGAGCATGTAGGTCATTTCTTTGTACATTCACAAGGTCTGTGCACTGGGAATTTAAAGATCAGACTGTCAGTTTTACAGTGCAATGCTCTGCGGCATCTGAGGGAGAACATTGAACAGAAATAGCCAAACTGCTCATCATGTCGGTGTGCAAATGCATGCCTGCACGCAGCACATTCAAAAGGCAGCAGGCATGCCAACATAACTGTCGCTCACCACCCGCCCTACTTCCCAGATTTGTTTCTTCCAACTTAGTCTGCTTCCCCAACATTCAAGTTCAATTTTCACTGCTTTGACACAATATGGAGGCGATCTAGCATGCATCACGAAGGCACCAATGCAAGGCGACAGAGTGGGACTTACATGGAGGAATGTAAAAATCATCTCAGTGGAGAGCTTCAGAGATACCTTTAAAGGGTGAGGAAAAAGTTAAATCAGTTCAAGTTTTTGATTTTTCATCCACGGATTCCCAAAATTTTATGATCTCACCGTAGATGAAAGACATAATAAGACTGCAGATCATTAAAACAATTTGTTGGCTGATACAAATGAGTCCTAACTACGTTTAAAGTTAATTAATATGGTGTCATTTGGTTGTTTGAAAAATGTAAATCCAAATTTGATTATGATATTAATGTGGTTTCTCACAGTGCATGACCTTACGAGGTAGTTCTAACACAGTCGCAGTACGACTTTACCATTTATGAACCAAATACTGAGACGGAGGCAAACTTCTCTGGGCCTGAATACATACTGCACAATATAGACACTTACTTTAAGGAGAAAGGTAAACCATTTCCTCGGGAGCTGGGTGTTGGCTGTGTCTGGACCTGGCAGTGCTTCTACCTAAAGCTTGAGAGCAGAACACATCCAACAGCTGCTTGTCTGTCTGTTCTGTCTACCAGCGACAACACATGCAAACCTGCCTGCCAAGTATGTAGAATCACAGTCTGAATGCTTCAGTCCGTATTTCACAGTCCAGTAATCTATCCTATTGTTTACTGCCGTTCCTCCTCTGCGCCTCGTCCAACTTTAAATCTGACCGGTCTGATGTGGGAGGCCAGCCTCCATAGCTGGATTAGTTAAGGCTTACACTGCAAGTAAATATTTAGTGTTAATTTTGTTTGTGATTTATCATAAATGCACCCACGAAGACAAACTTGAATAGAAAATCAGTGTTTACTTCAAAGATGTGTCTTACTTTCCCTTGATATTAGCTGCAAACACATAATTTAATGTAGAATCGTTTCCTTGATTTATTCTTCATATACTTTTGAAAAGATTGAATAATTAAATGTGCACATTTCCCCATGAGGATCTGTGCTTTAAAAGCAGCACTGGATATAAATTTAGAAGAAGCTTTTAAATGTGCCTGCACGCACAAACACCCACCGATCTACCCACACGCATACACACACAATTTCCCATATAATGTATTTTTTGCTTATGTTGCGACGCTATTATTTCCCCATCCCTGCATTACAATGTGCTGTCTTGAAAACAACAAACTACCTGACATCTTGTTGTGCACAAACCACAGCTTCCTTCTCTTGCTTTTCATCTTTGTGAAATGGGATACAGCTCCCGCTCATTTGTCCAGCATCTTTTGCCAAAGATCTCTGAAACAGAGTGGAGAGAGTCCCACAGGACTGTCTAGAAGGGAGAAGAGCTCAGCCAAAAGCAGGTATACTCTGCCTGCCATAACTTTGGGGAAAGCTCTGAAGTGGTAATGGCCATGCTGTATTCTGCAGACACTGTAGATGTGCTATAGAAGATTAGGCTCTGTACTAATTATAAACAGTGAAATGCTTCCGGCAATTTATTGCTTTGATTGTAAAACCCTGCAAAGGCAATATGACGAGAAGATGCCACATAAAGAATGTTATCATGCTTCTTAGGCATCTTGCAGCATACTGTGTTTATATGGTCTCTCTCTAGCGTTAAAGCTACATAATCGGCGATAATCATGAATCATAATTATGAGGTTCTTGCTAAAATGTCTTTGTTTAAGGATGTGATTTGTGAGGTGGAGGGGCTTTGCATGACTTCAGCTTGCTGAACAAAAATGCTTGTAATTAATAATTACAAAAAACAATATATATTATGATGACTTAAAAATTGTGGTAGTTTATGCTAATTTAAACCACTGTGTTTTAGGGGGGCTTCCATCAAGAAAACCCCTTTGTAGGATTTCTGAATAGCTTAAGGAGGACTCATCTGCTGCAATCCTGACAGAGGCAACATGTTAATGATGGTAGCAGAATTACAGCTACCCTTAATTTGAAAAAGTATAAAACAAATTATAAGAATTTGACACTTTTTTTTTTTTAGAAACACAAGAATCCAAATTGATAAAGCACAACCAAACGAGGTTTTGAATAAAACTTCTAGTCATTTGTCAAATGATTTATGTGATGATGATGGTGATGATGATGAGATGATAAATACTTTATCATCCCATATTTAGGAGGAGCTTTTGTTACAGCTGTTGAAATGATGATGAAATAATAATAATGTGTAGCAGAGGCCTCGCTACCAAATACATAATAGTGTAGTGATTGATAGCATTTGGTGTAAAAGATTTCTCTTTCTGTCCTTGTACAGCTGAGCTGAAACTGTCTTTTAGAGAAGGTGCTCCACTACCTGTCCAGTGCGTGACTTCCTCTCCACCACAACTTCACGTGTCCCGTTTGCAGCCAATCACAGAGCCAGCCTTTCTGATCATTTTATTCAGTCTGTTGGTGTCACATCGCACTGCTGCTCTCCCAGCAGACCACAGCAAAGTACACTTTACTCACAAATGACCCCTAGAAAATGTTTAATATTTTACTGCAAACACATTGACGTCTTTCATCTTCCTTTGTAAAAAGAGCCTGCTCATCCTCTTTTTGTATAAACCCTCTATGTTGGTCTCCTAGTTCAGCCTGCTGTGCAGACAACCAGGCATTTGTACTCCACCATCACATCAACATCCCGGCTCAGCATGTAGTCGTCCTCTTCCTTCTCAACTCAATCATCATCTCTCTGGTTATAAGAAGCAAAGGATTTCTTCCAGACCGCTCCACAAAATCATCCACTAGTTTTCTGTCCTCCTCCTAAAAATAGAGCTAACTGAACTATCAGTTGTACTGAAATCAGCAGCATTTTTAAATTTGAAATGTAGTATTTATGTCATATTACTATTACGTTTACTGTATAGAAGCATTTTCATAGTTAAAACAGTAAAGTGTTAACTGCCACGGTAAATACTTTATTAGCAAAACACAATAACATCTTGATGCATGCTCAATCATCCAGGTAAGTAAATCCCAAAAAGTTGATTCTATACGTCCAGATGAACAGAATCAACTTTTTGGAAAAAACAATAACATGTAGATAAGTATCAACTTTCAGGTGAGTATCACCTGCACTGGAGTTGCTCCTTATGCCTTTATCTTGTCCTTTATAAGAAAGGAGAAACAAACTAACCTAACATTTTCTCCAGAAATAATTATAAAGGTAAAATAAAGCAGTTAATTAAATATTACACACACTCTAAGAAATGAAACATGGGGTTTTTAAAAATTAATTCATAGTTTTATGTTCAATACACTTAACGTTGTTAATCTTATGGCTGTAATTAATATTTTTACATTTGATTTAATCAATTGTAAACAGTTTTAATGTTAAATAGTAGTGATATTTCCAATTTATTGAAGGCATTTAATTAAATCCAACGAGCCCTTTCCGCATCCTTTCTGTATGGAAGCCCATTTCCGCCACAAACAAAAAAAAAAAAAGATCCATAAGTCGAAATTTCGAGTTATTTTCTCGAAATTTTGACTTATGAACTTGAAATTTCAAGTTATTTTCTCGAAATTTCGACTTATTAAATCAAAATTTTTTTAGCACTGCCAATCAGCGATTTACGTGAATGACGTCATTTCCTTGTTACGCTAACGCGGAAGCCCTCGGCTACAAATGCTACAGCTAAGCTCCCAGTATTACATCCAGTCATGAATACACAGATTGCTGACTGTTTTCAGCGTGGCTTCACGAATGATGAAATCCTTGTGTTATTAGCTGAATCCCATGGTTTTACTATCAGCAAACGTACTCGCGAAAGCGCCAATTTGTTACACCAGTTTTGAGTGCGCGTTCCTCTGCGCCATATACTTCCGGGTAACAAGAACGTGACCTCATTCACGTATATTAGTGATTGGCAGAGCTAACTCGAAATTTCAAGTTAACTCGAAATTTCGAGTTATTTTCTCGAAATTTCCACTTATTAACTCGAAATTTCGAGTTATGGATCTTTTTTTTTTTTTTAGTGGCGGAAACGGGCTTCCATAATTCTGAGCATGTGCAGAGAATGGGGAAAAAAAAACTTCGCGCATGCGCATTCACCGTTCTTCATCTACGCCACAGGTAATTTCTTCGTATTTTCAATAGAATATAATTTAACTAGTACTTTGCGATAATATATAGTGTATATTATTCCGATAAAAATACAGGCTTTATATTTTTCCTGTAAATATATGGGCCGTATATGTTCTGTAGGTTTTAGCATTTTGTAGCATTTTGCTAGCATTGGAAACATTCATTTGCATATTCGGCGTTACTGCACATCTGAATATTCCCACATCTGCATTTAAATTTTATTCAAACTCCGAATAGCACACTTATTTTATTTGTTTTATTGTAGTATCAAGTTAGGAGAACGTTAGCTATCCACTGCTTGCTTAGCTTCGCCTGTGTGTGTCACGAAGGCGAAACTACACCCCCACCCCCCTCAAGCAACATGAAAAACATTCCACAAAAAAAATTATTTTTGGGGGCAAGGGGGTCACGTTCACGGACTGGGCTGCTCCGGTATATAACGGTAAACGTGCTCACAGGAACAGAAGACAATCGATTGGAGAAAGAAGGCACGATTTATGAAATGATTAATAGAAATGTTGGAGCATTTGAAATTTAACTTGTATTATTAATACATTTAAAAAAAAAACAGGATTGCACTTAAGTTTAGACCATCTCTACCCCTTTGCATGTGTCTCACTGTACGCTATTAATTTTTTGTGGTTTTCTTTTTCTCTCAGGTTGCTGGTTGTGGAATTTTGGAGCTGTGGAGATTTGAGCTGTGCTCCAAAAGTGTATGTTGAAGGTACCACATGCTTTCATATTATTTCCTTTTTCATTAATATCCAATTTTACATTTTGAATTCTCTTAGTTGGTGTTTCAGGCTGTGAATGTGGTGTTGTAAGCTTTGCTCTTTAAGTGTATCTAAAAGGTACCAAATTCTAAAACACTTGAGATGTAAACACTGGATTCTTGGTCTGAGACGCTCGTATCCGTGCAGTTAGTCATTGTCCTTGTCCCTTCAAAACATGGGGTGGTCTTAGGACTCATCTAAGTTGTGCAAATGTTGCTAAGCCCTCTCACACTGTAGAACGTGTTATTTTGACTTGTCCTTCTTGTCCTGAAAGCCACATATCAACAAACAGAGAATTCTTCCTCCATATTAATAAACATCTCAAGAGGTTGGAGACAGTAGATTGTGTTTATCAAAATTGTTCTTTCAAAACTAACGTATATCGTACTTCTCAGATACACAAGAGTAGAAAACATTCTGCATGCACGCTAAAAAAAACAACTGAATTTACACGTAAAAATGATCTTTCTGAGGAGTCTGCAGATGAAGGGTCCTCTGACTTGCATTGTGAAGCTGGTGTAGTTAGTGAAAATCTGGAGGAAGCTGCAGTTAAAAACCTTGCCTTGGTTTTATTAAAGTTGGAGGTCTTTTCACATGTGCCAACATCAGCAATCGACAATTTCCTCGAGGGGCTACATTTTCTATACACTACTTCTGCTTTACCCATAACAAACTTTGGCCGTTCTCAAGGAGCATAATATTGAGGTTAGTGCGATTCGATTTTAAAACAATTATTTTTGACGCATTTTTTTTTCACCATTCAGGTTTCTTTATTTGAAACCACAAATAAAATCAACACATGTCCAAAATATGTTTTATAAACACATCAAGGTCATATTTTCAATGAAATCATATTGTGTTTGTTGGCAGTTTAAATATAAAATAGTGAGACTGTATTTTGATTTCCATTTCCTTTTGGGACCGGGGTGGGATGAAGGGCATTTCCTTCATGGTCCATCTGTGAAGCTGCACCTAGCTGACGTCTTTTCAGCTTAGTGCAGCTAAATTGTGTTGTGAGAAGGGCAGCTGTAATGGAAGACAGGGATGTTGCTAACACGATACATGTCAGAGTTTCCTTTCACAACTAAAGTGCAAAATTTGTGCATTTTGTGATTTTCGTGCTGCATGGCTGAGGCACTCTTGCAGCCACCTGCCGGTCCATCCTCTGAAAATGCTTTGGGTGGCATGTTGGAATAACTTTTCTGTAAATTAAAAAGTCTTTTTTTGTCTGTTTGTTTTATAGTAATTGATTTTGCACATTCCCATTCACAGGTATTCTATCTTGTTAAAAATGCTCTCTAACTAATATATTGGTTGCAGGTTGATCTCAGGTCTGGTTATGAACCTGTCTTTATAACTTTCTTGGGTTATTTTATGCTTGTTCTGTCCTGGGTTATACTTCTCATCTCTGTTTTGACTTATATTCTAGACTTGGTCCTGACATAAAGCAGAACCAAGTAACTCATGCCCCTAGAGGCCATAAGTGCTGCTGCTGGCATTGTAGCCTCTTTCTTTTCTTTTTTTGTTACTCATTAATTGTCCAAAGAAATAATTAACTACACTGAGAAAACACAAAGGGAGAGGACATTTCACATTTTGCCACAACTCAGTGACACATTAGATTTTTTTTTTTCACTCAAACCTGGCATAAATACTGCAAATGTGGTGGTAGCCTGCATCCCTCATATTAAAGTGACAGTGTGTAGTTTTGTAAGTTGAAACATTTTCTAAACAAGCCCAGGCATTCTCCTGATCTGGCAGCAATCGGGTTTCTTTAAATTAGCTTACAACAATAAAGTGCATGGGAACTACTAGGATTTTGTTTCCATTCACTTACATTGTTTTAAGCTAAACTAAACAAATAACCCTGGTCAGCAGTATATTAATAATATTATTATTATTATGGCACAGATCCACCTGAGTGAGGTGTAAATAAACTCTTCAGTCAGTGTAGAGGGGAAAATACTCACCACCTGTTGTGTAGCAGGTAAACAGCCATTTTATTGTTTTTGTCATTACAACTCACACAACTATTGGATATGCCCCCTCCCTGGCCAACTTGGTTATTTTCTTAAAGTCACATTTTATCTCAAGAGGGTTTGAGATTTCCTGTTTGCCCTGGGAATGTTCGCGAGTAAAATGCGCTCATAGGGTGTTTCGTTAGCATCGTGTGGCTGTACACCACACATGGTAGGGGCACCCGCAGATATCCGTTTTTTAATTTTGCTTTTGTCATTTGATACGTGTGCAGTCTGGAACTCTCTCGACCGTTTGAAACGGTGAGCACCACTGCGTGCTCCTTCTGCCCTCTATCCATGTTTCATTTCTCTTCTTCTTGGTCTTTACTTGGTGATAGTTCTTTCCACAATTTTCTTTGGTCTGTTCTCCTCAGTCTCATTCAAGGATCTGTGTTATTAAGGTAGTGTGGACCATTTAACTAAAATGAAGTGAATTTGGTGATAGACGGATGAGGGAATCATCAAAATACAATGGATTTAAAATATTTCTGTCCTTCTCAGGATTTCAACGTGATAGAAGCTGAAGAGCTCGAGAGGACGGATTTGGGTGTTTATAAAATAATCCACGGAGCACAGCCTGACGTGACTCCCTTGAAGATGTTGGCATCATTATCGAGAGATGCACCGTCTTGCAGGATCTTCACGATGTGGCGAGCGGGTGTGCACTTTTGTTTGAGCTAATTTACTGCCTCAATCTGAGTTACCCAAAGCCCCTTCTCTACACATTTGAGTTCTTCCAGAAAGTGCTCATGGGACTGGAAGACAAAAAACTGTCTAAATACAAGTGCTGAAGAACAAACTCTGCCAAAAGTAGACACAATGACTCTTCCAGATCGAAATGTCCCCCCAAAAAAGTGCTCTGTTTTCTTGCTGTAGTAAGTTTTACTGTTTAAAAAGTTTATAAATATATATGTCGATATATAAGTTGATCTTTGTTTGTAAATATTGACATAGCTTTTAATATTTAAGAGATTTACTGAATGCCATTTTTCTTTTGATTGTCAAAAAGAAAACAATTTAGTTTTTGAATAACCCAGATTGATATTTTAGTTTCACTTTAGCATTTTCTGCAGTTTTGTTTTACGCATTTCATTTAATGTTGCATTATGCAGCGTTTCCCTGTCTAAGCTTTGCCTCATTGAATGCTTTTGTTCAAGTTGGTAAAGCAATACAATTTTTTTTTGTGTGTGTTTACACTTCATATAAGCTCTGGTGTACCAGGTTTCCATTGCAGGTCAAGGATCTTGAGTGTTATAAATGTTAAAGTGTATGTGCAAACAAATGTGAAAAGGATGTCACCT
>VUQR01030792.1:0-23968 GCA_015108515.1 Hemichromis elongatus
AGAATTTTCTGTACACTTTTGTCCTTGACAGGTTAAACCACAATAAATAGCAATAGTATATGTGGTGTGTGTATGCTTTTTTGCCTCTTCTCCAGTGATTTTCCTGTTTGAAATCTTGTGAGATCTTGTAAATTTCTTACTTCTGTCTACTAACCATTATTATTAGATTGTATCATGTCATCTCAACAAGAATAATTCCAAGTTTGAATCTTGTAAATGTAACAACCACCCAATTTAATTTTTTTGAGTGTACCGATGACCTCCTTAAATAAAGAAAGCCAAAAATTAAATAATTTATTGCTGCTTATGTGAGCACGTCGGCACACACCTCTCCCGAGCGGTTGCGCTCCATGCGGACTAAAGATGGCATGCTGGCTAGAAGAGCGTCCAGGTTGCTGTGTCCCATCTGCTTATGTGGTATGTGCTCCCCAGTCAGCTCCTTATACTCCGACTGCAGGTGTGACAGTGACACTCCACCTTTGTTGGACTGCAGGATGCCCCGCAGCATTTTTTTCGCCACCTCCGCATCAGCCATCTAAACGAAAAAAAAAACAAAAAACAAAAAAATGCAACTTTTTAAACACTTCAGTTCTGAAATCTTTTACTCTGGTGATGCAAAGCCATTCAAATGTCTACACAGCCTGGGTTTACCATTTCAATGATGGACTGGTTAGGCAAGTTTTCATGAAGTGTTGATCAGATTTCAAGAAACAAACTGTATTCAAATCAATGTAAATCTCCTTTGCAGACTAAAATTCTGAAGTCGTATCAGTATAGTAGATACTTTTAGACATAAAAAACATCAAACAAATGTAAATAAAACGCTACTTTTGAAAAATAAAGTAAATAAATAAATATTTACATTTTACAATCAAGAGGAGTAAAGAGCTCCTCTTGATTGTGTTTTTATTTTGAAAAGGCTGTTACATTCCATCTCTCTGCACAAAAATGCTTTCGGTTTCCAAACTAAAGCGTCCTGCAGCGGAATAGAAACATACACAGCTGATCCCTTTCGAACTTTAGGCAAAAGTAAAACGAAAACTTCAGATTTCAACAAGCATTTGGTGTGAAATCCCGCTTCTGACCGACGTCGAGACACACCCTGTAAGCAGAACTGAGGGTCTAATCGGACACTCTGAGGTGTAAACAACAAGTGGAAATCCTCAACTTGCCCCTTAGATAAAATTACACTGATTAAAATTTAGGAATACGCGAGATCGGGCACACTCGGAAAGAGTCAACTTTGCGCTTTGGTAAACACAACGATATCTGATCTTTTTTTCGGCAAAATCCACTATTTAAAGTATTTCAAAATATAATGATCCGTTCTGGTGGTACCGTGATGAAGAAGGTGGTGGGGCTGGAGCAGGATGAAGTTAACGTGTCAGACTGTTTCAGAATGAGATGGCTTTAGGCCACTTGTTGATATGGCCACTCTGAGCAGCGCAGGCAGCAGACGGGAGAGGGATGAATGACGTAACGTGTCACACTTCAACTCCACACCCTCCATCGGGACAAAACTATTTGCCTTAACTTCCTCTGCCTTTATGAGTTTCATGAGCGAAAACTGTGCTTAAATGTCTGCGAAAAAATAAAATCACACCAACAGAGCATACCGAACCCGCTTAGGCGACCATACTGCGCGCAATATCGCGTTAAATCCTCCTACCAAAGCCGGGACAGCCACTCGTCGAGTTAGTTAAAAAGCGACATCGAAATACCGAACATACATAAATCCTGCCTTCATAATAAAACAACCGCGATACACCGGTTACCTTTCCCAATGCAAATGAATAACAACAGCTTTAATTTTGAAAGTAGCTTCCGGAAATAAAGTTTGCTAGACCGATTGAAAACTTTTCAACCATCAAATCCGGGAGTAGCCACAAAACAAAACAAAACAAAACAAACACCACCGGCCAAGCTGTATCAGGAGTTAAACTTTTTAAGCCCCATGTAAGTTATTCTAAAAGCTACCAGAACAGTCTACCTTGCTCTACACGGACGAGGTGGTGAAGTCGGGACCTGGTCCAGTCACTGTGGCGCTGTCACCGCCACGGGGGTTGGCTCCGCTCCCGGTGTGTGCCGGCCGGCAGGCACAGCCTCTCCTCCGCCACCTGATTGGTCGGCTGCGCATAGGACTCTGGATAATTACACGTCAATACGCATCCAGGGGCTCGAACCATCCACACCAAAACAGTGTGTGTGTGTGTGTGTGTGTGTGTGTGTGGTTTGTAATAACGCATGAAGGTCGTCGCGTTACAGTAACATAGATCTGTCTGATAAGTGATCAACCCAACATAAAATAATAAAAATAATAACAACAACAACAACAACAACCTAGCATAACAAATGAAGAGAGTTATCTCCCCGGCCAGTATATTCTATCCTTTTTAAAATATTCACTTATCACTAATATAGCACAGTTGGAGTCTAATAAAAAAAGTTTCTATTGAGAGTAATTGGCATGGTTATTTTGTCCAAACTGTAAAAAAAATTGGACTACTTATTTGCCTCCCCCGTAAACTGTGATGATGTGGTTTTTGTTAAAATTTTAACTGAAATCTCAGTAACCCAACAGCAAATCCCATTCCTGCATTTTACAGAGTTTTTTTTTCGTAACTGCATAAGCTGGGTGTTTTCATTGCAAACACCAGCCACGAGGGGTGCTGTTTTTCCCATTTCTTCTTCCTTTAGCCTGTCAGGGTGCCGGAAGTGACCTGTCAAGCTAACCTATTTATCCAAAAACACCAGAGAATTATTATTTGCATGAATACATCAGAAGGCTTAATTTAAAGACAGGAACCCGCATATATCAGGTGAGTTATAGTACAAAACACACCTGTGTCATGTTAGCTGTTTAACAGCGCCTTTCTCTCGGACTTTAGCCGGTTGCTAATGTTTCAATCCGTTTTGGCCAGTCAGAGTATAAGGCTTTGTAAAGCTGCTTTAAATAATTTGTTACGACGTGGTACATAGATAGCATGTAAAGGTGGTTTGGTGTAAAAAGTCAACATTAAAATAGAATTAGCATAGTTGTGTGTCAGGATATTTGCCCCCATTGAGTTCTTTGTCACTATTGTTTTAGCTCAAGCCTTTGACTTCCTTTGCATGCATTGTTTACTTTTTTTGCAAGTGCGTATCTGTCGTGTTGGCTCTTAGTTTAAATATAACCCCTAAATAAGCTTATTTAACATTCGACCCTCTTAACAGTCCGAAAGGAAGTAATGTTGGCTATCGTTAGCCTGTGTGTGACAGCTGTGAACCACCTTAATGTTTAACGAGCTCATTGTTAGCATGTACTAGTCTTGTAAATACAATGGGTTGATATTATGTGAAATGAATGGGAATAATGGCTCAAAGTAATAAAGACCTTTTGCGTGTTTTCATACGTCTCACTTGAGTGTCATGTACATTTATCTGTACTAAATCAGATTAATGAAAAGATGGATCATGGTCAGGGAGGGATCACAAAACGATTTTTAATTTTTGCACTGTGGGTCCTTAAAGTAACCAACATCCAAGTCTCAGCTGGTTAAATATTACCCTCCAGCTCTCGGTTCAAATCAGCTGTGACGTTTTGTGATCCCTCCCTGTAAACGCACTCTTGTGTTATCCTCCCCTCTCTCTGAAAGAGAGGAGAGGTTGGGAAGTAGGGAAAAATTGGAGTCTTCTTTCGGCTGAAGTAAAACCATATAAACTTTTTAATTATGGCTTTGAACAGACGCCACTCTTATACTCCCAGGGTGAGTAATACGAGTACTTCACAGCAAATAAAGCTAAAATTAATACAGCAGTGGTAATTTTTGATTACTCAGTTTGAAGTAACAGCGAGTTATTGCACTATAATGCTGTAACTGTAATAAGAAGTAAGGATTTGTAAGACTCACCATATTGTAGATGTGCGATCCATTCACGCCTATTCTCTTCATCAGAGGTGATAAGTATATATGTAGTATTTTGTAATACTCTATAAGGATAGACCGGCCTGTCGATAAGAATAACATTACTGTCTTAACCTTTACCACATAAGTAGAGTTTTTTTTTAAATGGGCAGTCTGTCTAAAACCAGTGAATCTGTAGGTGAATTATTTTCATTTACCGTCTTGTTCTAGTGAGTGTAATCCTCTGTCCTAGGAATATTAAACCTCTTCTGATTCATCCTGCCCTGTGGTTCAAACTAAGATAGCATGGATTCACATGCTCCTACATCTCTATAAAAGGATTAGACTCTAACCACAGTCCCAGTTTGTCTTCAATGTGTATCTTTGTCTGAGCAAGGCTGAGATACTTCTTGTTAATTGTAGTCCGCACCATATGACTGGCTGCAAGTATGCCTCTGTGCTGTGCAGCCTCGGGGCTGTTTTGTCACTGAATAGTTTCGATTCCTGAGACTTGATGTTAAAGGCTAAAGCAAGGAGAATTATGGCACTTTGGAATTCTTAAATATCAACAAATTCTCTAGTGTTTCATAACCTTGGCTTCCTTCTTTCTTGTCTCTTTCCATCCCCCATTGTCTTCCTTATTTATTATTATTTATCCACCCTTTTACCTCTCTCTCTTCACCTGTATCTTCAGCTGACCAGCCCACTGATCAGCAAAATGAGCAGCACAGGAACAGTGGAGAGTAGCAAACCTCCAAAGGTGGGTCCTTTTTCACCGCAGACATGACAAAGGAAGGAATAACATGGCTTATAACTCAAAGGATTTTTTATACACTTTTTGTCTCTTAGATTGGCTCTATAGTCGAGGTGACAGGAAAGGGTCAGCGCGGCACCGTTGCCTACATCGGCGCTACCCTCTTTGCGTCTGGGAAATGGGTGGGTGTCATACTGGATGAGCCCAAAGGCAAGAACGATGGCACCGTGCAGGGCAAACGCTACTTCACCTGTGAGGAAAATCACGGAATATTCGTCCGGCAGTCCCAGGTTAGTGACCGACTGGTGGGCACAAGAGGAAGTGATGGTGTGACGGCATCAGCGCTGAACTGTAAAGATCCAGACAGGCAGATGACAGAATAAATGTACAAATGTGGCAGACATATGACATATTTTATTCTCAACGTTTCTTCTGTTTTCTTTCCATATTTGTTCATTATTTGTAATTTGTTTGTGTTTTTTCGAACGTTGTGCTGATTACACACTTTTGTTCTACTGCGCAGATCCAGGTGGTTGAAGATGGCTCCGGTGCCACCTCACCAGATACCCCGGAGTCTGGAACAGCAAAGATGCTTAAGCAAAAAGGTGAGCAAGGACCACAACTGATACTCACGTTTCCAAAACATAATGCCTCAAAATAAGTGTTAATAACAGGACTGTGTAATAAATTATACTTTTTATAATTTATTTTCTAGACATTCCTGAAACGCCCAAAACAAGCAAGCAGGTAGGCAATCACATGTGTGATCTAACGTTTTGTTATTTGTCAGTTAAGTAAAAATGAGACATTTCTGTCACTTGGTTTTTAACATTGGTGCATTTACTTTGGATTAAACAAATGTCCATATAACCACTACATTTTAAATGTTAATTGTAAAGAGTTGTTATTAAAATGTGATCAGCTGTGATGTTCCTTGCAGACCAGCCGTTTGTTGTTGGGGTTTTTTGTTGTTTTTTTTCTCCCTTATGATGCGGTGTTGTTTTTCTGGATACCTCTTTCAGCAACCAGCGAGCGTTAAAAAGGTAGAGCCATATTTCAATTCAGCACGTTTGCTTGGTCGGCGTTGTGCTCGTACTAATGCAGCAGTTCATCTTTTTGCACTTAAGCTCTTCTTTATCTGTTGACGTTTGCACGGGTCGTGAAGACATAACTTGGTGATCAGTGCCGTTTTCCGTGCGTTCTCTTTTGCGTTTCCCACTTTATTTTCATTAAGCTTTTTTTTTTTTTGTTCTGGTGAAAGCATGTGTACATGTGTAAGACGACAACATCACAGTTTCAGCTTTGTGTCATAATTCAATGATTTTTTTTTTTTCAGTTTAACATTGTTGCATGATCTCACCTTATTTTCTTGTCCCTGTGATTTCTCAAGATTAACTTTGCTCTTGATGATTTTAAATGGTGCATGCAGCTATACTATGTGGACAAAGGTACTGGGCCACCCACACATTACACCAACAGCAGCTGCTCGCTCGCCCATGGACGCTGTGGAAAAACAGTTTGATGTTGATGCCAGAGACAGTTTGGAGCCTTGCAGTTTTGCAGTCAGTAGATAGTTTGTGACTTTAACGCACTTTGTGTCTCAGCACTTGGCGAGCCTGCTCCTGTAACTTTGCGCGGTGTGCCAAGCAAAGATTGAGTTGCTGAAGTTCATTTGAGAACATTTCCACTTTTTGCAGATGTTCAAGAACCTACGAAGGAAGAAATATCAGAGACTGACTCGTTGCAATGGTGGCACCCTGTTACAGTACATGCTAAAATTCAGTGAGCTCTTCAGAATGACCCACTCCTTCTTAAATGTTTGTAAAGTCAAAGACTAAGAGGCGTGGCCCAATGCTTTTGACCATATACTGTATTCAAATAACGATCTGTGATTACAAACTAACAGCAAATGCTTCTTATGTGCTTCTAATCCCTTATCTTGCCTTACCACTGGATGTATGTATATTTGTGTGTCTGGGTGTGTGTCTGGATGTGTGTGTGTGTGTGTGCACGCTTCTCCTCCAGTCCTCTGCCCGCCGCTCGGCAAAGGTGAGCTTGCCTACAGCAGAGTGGAGAGGACAAATGCAATGAAAATACACAAGTTAAATCTGAAAAGCTTGATTATTTTAATGTTTGAACAGTAGACGCTGGGACCATAAGAAGCAGATTTCTCCTTATGAAATACCTGACATTAAAATAATTGTATAGGCAGTTGTTACTTTAGGTGTGTGATTATTTGTTGACCCAGAAAGGGCAGACTATAAACAGGATGTTAATATCACAAACCTGGTTGTATATGATAACATTAAGGGACAGCACTAAAAGCTTTAATTATTCATTTTCAGTCTAACTTGCATTTAGTTTAAGTAACCCATCAGCGCTCTAACACAGTTTCTATGATCACACTGTGGCAGTGGAATACGCCACGTCTCACTTCAGCCACCTCCCTCCCCTCCCTCTTGGTCCGTGCCTCCCGCCGCTCCAGCCTGTTGCTCACGGTATGCGCTGTCGTGTCATAAAGCTTCAGCTGACACCTCTCAGGGAGCGGGCTGAAAAGCACATTACTGACATTATGGCACGGGTGTATATTTGCAGGGTAGCATCTCATGTAAGGGACACTTGGAGGTGATTATATTTGATAATCATTCTATAACTTTTATTTCACAGATGAATCTTGCACCATCCGATGGGTTTATTGAAGGTTCTTGTTCACTGTGGTACAAACTCCTGTGTTGGTAGTTGGAATGTTTGCCGATGCTTTACAGCACACCGCTTTTTCTTTTTTAGCCTGTTTTATTTTTAGACTTCTTCCGCTCGTCACAGTCTGTTGATAATCTGCCTTCATCAACAGGCTTCTCGTGAGAGTCTCGCATCCTCTCTGTCTGGTGATGTCAGTGAGGCGGGCCTGTCCTCCCAGCAGGGTGCTCTGGGCGCTCCCGTCATACCTCAGCCCAGCGGGTCACCTGCAGCAGCGGCTGCTTCTGTTCCAGCTACTCCAAGCAAGGTAGGCCCTTAACCTAAATAAGAAGCTCTTGTTAGAGAGTAAAAACTTTACCGAGGTTCATGTTCAGTCCTCTCAGTTCTGTCAGCACATCTCATCTCCATTTTTCATTTTAATTTTATTTCTTTGTCATTAAATTGATTTTTGTTATATTTCATCCATCTTTATTATAACCAGGTGGAACCTGCCATGTCCAAGCAGGTAGAGTTTCCTAATGGGTACATGCATGCTGATGATGCCTGGCATGTGTTTACTAACAACATGAGCACACCTTCTCAACACTTAATCTAGGTTTCAAATGTGCTCGTGGTGAGGTTTCTGGTGCACGGTTTTACTTGGAGGCACTTAAAGAAATATCCTTACATCACTGTCTTTAAGGGAGAAGGATGAACTGTAGGAAGCTCTCTCTGTCTCTCTCTCACTCTCTCTCTTTAATAAAATAACGTTCTTTGCAGAGGAATTTGGAGCAATATATGCATCATGCGTCTGGGTTTTTAGTGACGGGACTTGATTAATACTTTTTTTTTCCCCTTTTCAATAATAGAGTCTAGGGAAGTAAACAAGGTTCAGTTAATCGGTTCATTTTGTTGATCCTGCTCTCCCAACTTCTTAGGAGGAGGAATCACTGCGAGCTCAAGTCAAGGACCTGGAGGAGAAACTGGAGACTTTGAAGATGAAGCGAACAGAAGACAAAGCCAAGCTTAAAGAACTGGAGAAACACAAGATCCAGTTGGAGCAGCTTCAGGAGTGGAAGACCAAAATGCAGGAGCAGCAGGCCGAGCTGCAGAGACAACTCAAAGAGGCCAAGAAGGTAGGTTGGAATGGATGACCTTAAATAATCATCGGGGCTACAGTATGGGGGCTACAGTATGATATCTTTTTTTCTCAAGGCTTTGGGAACGAACGAACAACCTCTAAATTTATAAAGCTTGCCAGTCTAATGCTTTATTTCTACCTTCTCACTTCACAGGAAGCCCGGGAGGCACAGGAGGCCAAGGAGCGCTACATGGAGGAGATGTCTGACACGGCAGATGCCATCGAGATGGCCACGCTGGACAAAGAGATGGCAGAAGAGAGAGCAGAATCGCTCCAGGTTGAGGTGGATACCCTGAAAGAGAAAGTGGAGGAGCTCTCAATGGACCTGGAGATCCTTAGGCATGAGATTTCAGAGAAAGGTGCGTAAAAAGCACCAAGAAGGCCAAACGACATGTTTATAATAACCACTGCGCTCAGTATTCAAGTCATTCACGAGGTCTTCTTATGTATTTTGCATCCATCTCATTTCTGCTCACTTTTCATGAAGTACTGCTCCACCTTTCTGTTTCCTGCTGCAGGCTCAGATGGAGCTGCCTCCAGTTACCAGGTCAAGCAGCTGGAGGAGCAGAACAGCAGACTCAAGGAGGCGCTGGTCAGGTCAGTAGCAAATCCCCTTCTAAATAAAAGTATTTGCCTGTCTTCGTTACACTACGTACACATAAATAAAAATGAAATCACATTAACCTGAACAAAACAGTCCTAGAAAACAATGTGGCTAAAAAAATCAACCAAATAATCCTTCTTTCTGGTTCGTCCTCAGGATGCGAGATCTGTCCGCTTCAGAGAAACAGGAACATGTGAAGCTTCAGAAGCAGACAGAGAAGAAGAACGTGGAGCTGGAGACTCTGAGGACTCAGAAAGAGAAACTGCAGGAAGAACTCAAGCAGG
Source organism: Hemichromis elongatus (assembly GCA_015108515.1). Lineage (NCBI taxonomy): Eukaryota > Metazoa > Chordata > Actinopteri > Cichliformes > Cichlidae > Hemichromis > Hemichromis elongatus. Next base: position 9,344 of record VUQR01030792.1, read on the forward strand.
CAGAGGCCACAATCGATGAACTGAAGGAACAGGTAAAGGATGTATACATAAATACAGAAAGGGAATGGTTTAATTAGGTTCTACTGGTTCATCGTAGCATGGTAAGAAATGTTTATTGAGACTAGTCAGATGCATGTTCTCAGTCTGATTATTTTAAAAACCTGTGCGACTTATTTGTGAGAACTATTTGCGTGCGTGTGCGTCTGTGGACCAGGTGGATGCTGCTCTGGGCTCAGAGGAGATGGTGGAGACCCTGACGGAGAGGAACCTCGACCTGGAGGAGAAAGTCAGAGAGCTGAGAGAAACAGTGACTGATCTGGTCAGTGCAGCTGTATTTATAACAGATCTGATACAAAAGCACATCCAGGACAAAGGTCTGAAGAAAAGGGTTTGAATGAGATATTCATAGTAGACCAACCACTTTTTTTTTCTTCTTTGTTTCTTTTTGCATTAACAGGAAGCCATCAATGAGATGAACGATGAGCTCCAAGAGAATGCCAGAGAAACGGAGATGGAGCTGAGGGAACAGCTCGACCTGGGTGGAGCAAAGGTCAGAGAGGCAGAGAAAAGGGTGGAAGCTGCCCAGGAGACTGTAGCTGATTACCAGCAGACCATCAACAAATACAGAGAACTCACTGCGTCCCTTCAGGTAAATGGATGGAGGCATAATACTGCAGGCCTGCAGGTTCTATCGTCCTGATGCTGTAAAAGGTTTGTTTTGTGCATTAGGAGGCCAACAGGGAGCTGATCAGTCAGCAGAATGCAAATGCAGAACAAGTTCAGCAACCACCTGCAGAGCTGTTTGACTTCAAGATCAAGTTTGCAGAGACCAAGGCTTACGCCAAGGTAAGAGAGCTCCACGGTGACATGCATCCATGGTGTTCTTGGCTTTCTTTCTTTAAACAACTAACCTCACTCTTTGTCTCCAGGCCATTGAGATGGAGCTGAGGAAAATGGAAGTAGCTCAGTCGAACAGACAGGTGTCCCTCCTCACCTCCTTCATGCCAGACTCCTTCCTTCGCCACGGTGGAGACCATGACTGTATTCTGGTGCTCCTGCTCATTCCCAGGCTCATCTGCAAGGTATGAGGTAGACACATGACACCTTTGAATTCTTGTGCTGTGTTTTAGAATTATTTAGTCGTAGGACGTTTTTCAAAGAGCTTACCAAATCCTCACGCAGCTGTGTGGTCGGTATTCTCTCCTCTCAAGGCTGAGCTCATCAGTAAACAAGCACAGGAGAAGTTTGACTTGAACGGGAACCCGGTGCAGGGAACGGGGCTCAGAGGGCCTCCGGGAGAACAGCGCAGTTTCGCTTCAGGACTGGTCTACTCCCTCAGCCTGCTGCAGGCCACCCTGCATAAATATGAACAGTAAATCTCGCAGCTTTACCGATGATGATTCGGGAATAAAATAGGTGTACATAACTTCATCACTGGGTCGAAGTGTTTTACTCTTTTCCTTTTTCCCTTCACTCGTTTAGGGCTCTGAACACATGCAGCGTGGACGTTTTTAAGCGCATGGGAACCCTTTACTCTGAAATGAGCTTCCACGAGCGCTCTCTGGATTATTTCATAGATCTGCTGCATAAAGATCAGCTGGATGAGACGGTTCAGGTGGAACCGCTCACTAAGGCCATCAAGTACTATCAGGTAATGCAGGGGTGTGTTTTACGTTAAAACGTCACAACTGGGAATTTTAAACTGTGCAACTGTAGCTGTCAGTGAGTTTATATATGTATATATATATATTTATATATGTTCATTATATCAAGTATCTGTTGTTTTGTCTTCCAGCAACTGTACAGTATCCATCTGGCAGATCACACTGAAGACTGCACAGTGCAGCTGGCTGATCACATTAAGGTACATCAAGCAAAGATAAAAAGGTTTCTACAGTTTCACTTAAAATGCAGGGCTATAAGGTCAGAAAAAAAACACTGTTATACATTTTCTTTGATATGTCAAAAATGTACAAATCTGTAAGGAAAAAGAAGTCTCGGGTTTCCTTTTAATGACACACGCCACCTTTTCATCTCTAGTTTACTCAGAGTGCCCTGGACTGTATGGTAGTGGAGGTCGCTCGTCTGCGCGCCTTCCTGTCATCAGGACAGGAGAGCTCTGGTTTAGCAGTTCTTCTGAAGGACCTGGACACCTCCTGTTCCGATATCAGACAGTTCTGTAAGAAGATCCGCCGTCGTATGCCCGGAACAGATGTAGCTGGAGTCCCCGCTGCTCTCGGTTTTGGACCAGAGGTACGCAAACATGTCATACAAACCGACGCGCGATTGCTGATTGGGATATATATATATATATATATATATATATATATATATAATTGTACGCCTGACATGTCTCTCCTCATATGGCAGGTTTCTGAGACGCTGACGGAGTGCAGGCGTCAGTTGACCCGTGTGGTTGCAGTACTTCAAGAGGTAGCTGCAGCTGGAGCTCAGATGGTTGCTTCGCTGGGAGAACAGGAAGGTCTCAATGCTCTTAAACTGGAGGATATTGCCTGCAAGGTTGTGGAGCAGGTACTGTCACATTTAACAGCTGCCCTCTTTAAAAAGCAAAGGCTCATTTCTTTTAGGGAAATTTAAGCACTTATCGTTCCAGTTAATTGGCACACATAGCACATCAGATGTTTGATCTTGTGTTCTGAGCATTTTGAGCAACATCAGTAGGTAGTGTTGATTTTTTTCTGTTGCTATTATCACCATCTGTTCTCAGGTATATGGCTCCCATGGTGTAAATGGCCCAGAGTTACTGCGGCAGTCTTGCGGCTCTGTCATCACCACCATGAATAAGATGGCTACAGCCATGCAGGAAGGAGAGTATGATGCTGAAAAACCACAGGGAAAGGTATTGGTATGGTTGAACACTTTCACATGATGAAATTTCCAGTTTGGGACCTTTCCCACTAAGTCTCGCTTCACTCATTAGACTCTTCCAGTGGAACTGAGAGCAGCCACAGTCAGGGCAGAAATGACCGACGCCGAAGGTCTGGGAGTCAAACTAGAAGACAGAGAAACCGTCATCAAGGAGCTCAAGAAGTCTCTCAAGATTAAGGTAACGTGCTGAAGAAAATTTGTGCAAAAGGACCTGCCACTTCAAAGTGAAAGAGACTGGAAACATGAAAGGTATAACAAGCGTAGCGTGTACCTGGTTTCTATCTCAGGGCGAGGAGCTGAGTGAGGCTCATGTCCGCCTCAGCCTCTTGGAGAAGAAGCTGGACACCTCCACCAAAGATGCTGATGAACGTGTGGAGAAGATTCAGACCAAACTGGATGAGAACCTCGCCCTGCTGAAGAAGAAAGAAAAGTAAGATTATTAAAGGATGAAATGTAATATTTTTCTCCCACCTCTCCATTTTCTTTATTATGGCGGTTGTTTTCCTCCTCATTTGACCCTCCTCGGTCCTCTTCTCCAGGGAGTTTGAGGAGACGATGGATGCTCTGCAGGCTGATATCGACCAGCTGGAGGCTGAGAAGGCAGAGCTGAAACAACGACTCAGTAACCAGTCAAAGATGACTATTGAAGGCCTGAGAGGTCCACCTGCCTCAGGAATTGCCTCCATCGTTCAGGGATCAGCAGGAGGTGAAGTTCTCACTTCCTGTTTATGCTCATTTCTTCTCAGCAGCTGAAATGATGGTGGTTTATATTGATGCGACATGTAATTGTTCGACCAGAGAAAAGCAAATGCAACTAACTTGTTTTTATAAGAAGTCTTGCATAAAATAAGTACGTTGTATTACAGTGAAACTTTTCCTACCAGACTTTAGTCAGATTTTAACTAAATGAAATCTGCACCATCTAAGGAGAACCACAAGGTGTCGCTGTTTCCACAATCATTTATTATTTTTCCCATCAGGTCTGCCTCCCTCTATGGGAGGGCCACTACAGGTGGTGGACTCTCCTCTCCTCAGGCAGCAGGTTGAGGCCCAGAGGCTGGGCATCAAACACCTTAAGAATGAAAACAACAGACTCAAGGTATGCTAGATTCAAGCGTGTGTATGTGTGTGAATTTACAGAGCCCGCCCTGATTTCTTCATTTTTTTTTTGTATATTTGTCATGCCGAAATGTTTCAGATCATCAAACAAATTGTAATAGAAGACAAAAATAACCTGAGTAAATACAAAATGTTTTTAGTTTCCTATTTATTGACTTATTTATATAGGAGAAAAATCCTTGGTCTGTGTGGGGAAAGTAATTTCTCTCTACAGATAACCAGCATTTGTCAATCTTTGACATCGCTCTGGAGGAGTTTTGGCCCACTCTTCTTTGCACAGTTGTTTTAATTCGGCCACCTTGGTGGGTTTTTTTTTAGTGTGAATGAGCAGTTCATCCAGGTCATGCCCATAGCTTCTAAATCTGATTTTTAGACTTTTTCACTCCAAAAAGTTAAATTTGTCTTCAGAGGTGGATTTGCTGGTGTGTTTCACATCATTGTCCTGCGGCCTAACCGAAATGTATCTGAGCTGAATTTGGGGTAAGAAGTGATTGCCAGATATTCTCCTTCAGGATTTTCAGGGAGGGACCAGGGAGTTAGTTGTCCAGGTCCTGAAACAGCAAAGCAGCCCCACACCATCACACTGATTCTCTTTATGAAATGCTGTGTTTGTTAGTTTTATGCCGGGCAAAACGGAGCACAAATTATTCAGACTTCAACTTTTGTCTCATCAGTTTACAGAATATTTTCAAAAAATCCCAGATCATCAGGATTTTTTTACGTCACCATCTCTTTCCTGTTGTTGAATCATGAACACTGTTGCTCTGGGTTCTTTTGGCTGAGTCGGCAGCGCTCTCTTGGAGTGATTTCGGAGGGTTAAACGCTCCTGGGATGGTTCACAACACGTTTTCTCCATTTGGGGACACCGTGGTTCACCAGAGTCCTAAAGCCTTGAAAATGGCTTTTTAACCATTTCCAGACTGATAGAAACTCTTGTTTCTTTGCTGTTTCTTTTTTAGATCTTTCAGCCTACTTCACTTTATCAGACAGGTTCACTTTGAGTCATTTCTTGATTCAGTTGGTCTGGCTTGTGAAATTTGAATCTGAAACATTTTGTTTTACAAATATGCAAAAAAAAATGGAATCAAAAATATTGCAGATGTTTTTTCATGACATCACATGTATGTTTGTGTCTGTGTGTATTTATAAAAAAAAACAAAACTATAATAATAAACTCATAAACTTATAGGCAGAGAAAATGAGAGCCCAGCTAGCCTCCCTGCCGCCCCTCCGCCCCCCTAAACTCCCACAAGTGTCCAAAGAAAGCTCCATGCCTCCGGAGGGACTAAACACAGGCATATATCGAAGGACTGACCAGCTGCTGGCAACCTTGCTCAAGCTGAGTGCCGAGGTTAAAGTGGTGGACATCACTGGAAAGACGGCAGGTATGTGGACACAGAGGTTTTGAGACGTAGTCTAAAGTAGACTTTTGTGAGTTTGATAAGTGCATCGGGCAATTATTTTATGACTCCTTCATTTCTTACAGTTAGTGCCAGCGCTCAGCTCCTGGAGCAGACAGCTCGTGTGCAGAACCTCAGCGATGCTCTGGATAAACTCAAGGTAATGCTTTAAAAGTAGTTTACATTACATAATCCGTATGTTGTCTTGTTATATCTGACTGCAATGCAAAAGCAAACAATCTGACCAAATCTCTTCCTGTTTCAGGGTGAGGTAGCCGAACATGTGGTCTCATATCAGCCTGGAGCAAAGGCTTCTTCTGACTTTGCTACATTCCCGGTCACCTCCTTTATTAAGGTATTATTTTAATAATATATAGAATGTAAATAAGTCATGTTATACAACAGTGGAAAATATATTTAAGTGCATATTTTTTTTGTTTTCTAGGCCAAGGAAGAGAAGCAGGGAGACACCGTCTTCATCGGCCGTGTTGCGATTCCATGCACCCGTGGACAGGAACAAGTCCACCGTCTCGTCCTTTCGAGGTCGCAGTTGCAGCAAGTGCACCGTCTCCTCACGGTGTAGAGCAGTAGGACGCCAGGCAGCAGATTACCTTCTTATTCCAGCTAACACTTCAGCATTCCTCCTATTTGTCTTTTTGCTTTTCACTTTTCTCAGGAAACTGTTTCCACTTATAGCACTAATACTATTGACCCAGAGAAGTGTCTTTATAAAAGTGATTGTTTTTCTGAATTTCAAGACTCCCGAATGTCACGATTTCATTATTGAAGAAGTTTCTGTACCAATGTTCACCATGTGCAAATGGGAAAGACTACAAAGCAATTTTTACTGCATTTGCAACGGCCGATAGCTTGTTCCTTTGTATCTTTTGTATTTGTGCTAATTCAGACAATAAAAGACAGCAGCCCAACTCTGAGCAAGAAATACTCGAATGTTTTGCAGACACACAACCACATTAATTGTAGCTGTTAATATAAGTATTCAGGGTTTAAAAACAAATCTATGCTATATCCAACCTGCGAGAGATGTGAAGAGACAGAAGCATAATGACACAAATTTTACGCAATAACAGTTGACACTTTAATCTTAACTTTAGAGCACAAAATACAAACTTTGAAATCTGAAATTTAAAATGTCTTGTTGGTGACAGAAAAACTGAATTTAGACAACTAAGGGAATACTAATAAAGGTAAACTACAGATTAATTAAAAAAAAAAAAAAGACACTTCTTATTTAAGTCGATGTAAAACACAGCACCGCAGTTACAATGAAAAATGTCCTGATGATAGAAAACTCGGCGAAAAGAATTTGGACGTGTCTTGTGTCATGTAAAACGTCTGTTCAGTAGTAGCCGCCGTTGTAGCCGTAGTGAAGTGGTCTGTGTTGGGTGTACGGGGCATAGTGGTGTCTGGCGTGCCTGCTTCTCATCACATGCTGATGATTGTACTCCTTGTACGGCTCAAACCGGTGCGGAGGCCTGTAGTCAAAATCTGCAGGACACAGAGGACATGTTAAATCTGGAGCAGACTTAGCAGCTCCATCTTTGCACAGTGAAAAAGCTAATCAGTAACCACTCCAAAGAAATCGATACCTAAGTTTTAAAGCAAACATTTTGACAGCAGAGTAAATTCCAGCATAAGTGTCTTTTCATTCCACTACAAGTATGTCCACATTCCAGTATATGCACACTTACCATTTCTAGTCTCTCTGTACTGATTTCTGTGATGAGGTTTTGGTGGGAGCGCAGATCTCTGAGCTCCAGCAGCCTTAAAGTGACACGTCTGGGGCCGTGGGTTTTCAAAATTGAAGTAGTTGGTGGGAAATGAATTGCTGAAGAATTCTGCCTGGTAACCATTGTAGGGTATCCCTGAAAAGCGCCAGTCTGTGAAACAGAGACAGCAGGAAAAAAGGTAACTGTTAAAAGGAGCATTCTGTGCAGCGATGCATTCGGTCTGCGAGGCTGTATGCATTCCTTAGATTGTTCTTTTGTTTATCAACCTACCTCAACACTGAAAAAAAAATCTACTGCAACAGTTTTTCCGCAACAGAAATGTTTTAACGACCGGGAAAGAATACCTGTCTTTTCCATGTCTGATAACTGGTAGAAAATACTAGAACTTTGTGACACATTGATAAAACAGCCAAAAAGTAGTTTTTACAAAAAACAACTACGTGTTCAAGGTCTCTGCCTAAGACCAACTTGTCTTTTAAAAGATAGACCAGGCGCCAATAATATGGGGGGAAGTGTAATACAACCATAAACAATGTGATTTTTGCACTTAGATTTATACTTTAAACTAATCAGTCATCATATAATCAATTTAACTGGTGACACGTGTGTCCTCATGTAGCGTGCATAGAATCTTATGAGGTTGCGATATGGTTCGCAGATTTTCTTGCTCATCAGTCAACAGTCTTATTATGTGATGCCTTACCTGTGTGTCTTGGAGCACTTTCGTAGGCTGGCTGTTCCTCAGCCACCTCAGTGTGTTCTACGCCAAAAAAAAAGAAAAAGTCAAACTAGAGGATAAACTTCAAACCCTGCAGACAGCTTAAACACTAACAAATCCCATTTTATCCTGCATGTTTGTGTGAACCCCGACTTGATCCTCACCATAGAAAGTCACCGGACAGGGCAATATCACACCCCAGGCCTCTGCAGCGTGCTGTAACAGAAGAGAAGTTATCTGGCGATGAGCGACTGCGTTCCAGTGGACTCCGTCCTTCATTCGATGGTGCAGCGAGAGTCTGAACTGGAAATGGAGGTCCAACACATCCATGCCGTAGGCCTCAGCCAGAATTCCACTGTAGAAGTTGGCCTCAATCACATCGAAGCGCAGCTGGGGTGCCTTGTGCTCAATCTGAGGCAAATGAGGGAAGGCAAAGTTTTAAAGCTCAAAGCAGCAACAGGTAAAATAAAAAAAAGAAAAAAAGAAAGAAAGAATGCAAAGCAATAAACCTATAAAGTAAGCATGTTTAAAAAAACCCAAAAACAACTACAGATCGCACCATAATATATTTATTTATTTTCCTTGAGGAGATTAGGAGAAATGAAGCTCCAGGCCCATTGTTTTGTTCCAAACAGCATTCATTTATTCTTCTTTTCAATCTTGATGTTAATGTGATTCTTTATTAATGATTAACTGAAATGTGACCCGCACCAACACTATAACTGAGTTTCATCTCAATTCAGCGCAAAATTCCTGAGAAGTTAAAAGGACAATTATGCTCACATTCACCAACGTGAATGCAAAATGATGACATCATATTCAAAAATGCAAGTTTCACGTCAACCATAAACTTTTTCGTCATCTGGCCCACATAATCGTAAAGTGTGCCAAGTTTCATCTCTATTGGCTGCAATAGGCTATAAAAATTAAAAGCACAACTCTGCTCCAATTAAAAAAAAAAAAAAACTTCAAAGGAACGTGATAACGTCATGGTAAAAACTGATTAAAATGTAATAATAGTTGAAATTCTATATGGATTTCTCCTCTCGGACACCCACACTGTGTGTGTGTGCAGAGCTGCATCTCAATCCACCGCATAATTCTGGAGAAATTGCAGTATTTTACAATTATACTCATCACATACAAAAATCCTTTTATATACTCTCTACTACAATATAATGTATTTTTATTGAAGATCAACTTATTTTGGTCATTCCTACTAATCCAATGTTACAAATGCCGTATGTTTTACTTTTAACTCAGAACAGGTTTTATGCCAGAGTTTCATCCAAAGACCAAATATAAAATCAAATAAACAGTAAAGGCAGGAATATACATACTAGGGAAAACTACAGTGAAATAACCTTGGGAACACCGAGCAAGGCAAAGGACAGCGGGCGACAGAAACAGCAGTTTCCTAACATTATCAAAACATATAAAAACAAGTAATTTGTTTACATGAATGTTCATAAATGATGATTTAAAGATATAAAATATCTACTGATTTTTTTTTCATGTTGTATTTACTTCAGTTATGTTGAAAAGCAGGGGACCGGGTTCTTGTCCCACCAGCAGCCCTTTGCTGCATGACTGCAAAACTTCCGAGAGTTTCTACCGTCTCCCCTGTGGTTGATAACTTTGAGAAGATTTCTCTGCCTATTACATTAATTTCCCTGGATGAGGAATCTGCTCCATGCGCGCTTCTCGCCTTGCAATTTGCGATCGCAGAGATTGACGTAAACGCAGTAATGTTAACGTGTTTCGAATGATTAAGGAAGGGTCAATCATGCAAATCAACAGTCTTGCACAGATAATATCCATATGTTGATTCGTGATTTTCTGGATTCCATTGTCTACTACAGCATACTATCAATTATATGCTATAAAAATATTTTAAAAATGTAGGCATGGAAAAAAAAATTGTATTTTTTTCTGTTCCATCCTCATTTACTTTGACACACTAGCATCTTCTGTAATAATTACACTTCCGATGAAGTCTCACAAGCTTTATTTTGATACCAAGCTTGTTTATACAGAGTTGGAATTGCAAAGAAATACTGACATACTATTAATTCTGGGCATGTAGAAATGACCCTTGGGGTTTAAGATGTTAGGGGTATTCAATTTCTGGTGTTACTCTGGCTCAGAGCACAGTGGCACCTACTACAGACTAGTAGATAACTTGAATTATGCAAAGTTATTGGTTTTCGGTTTTCCCCAGATGACAGGAGACGTTTGACGTGCAATGTGTTTAACACAATCAGATTAGTGTTAAATCATAATACAAATGGGACTTGCTAACAGACCTCAGGCACCAGGAAACCACCTTTGATCCTCTCTCCTAAGGGCATGGTGAGGTTCCACACAACCAGTGTTTCCACTGGCAGAATCTCACGCAGCTCGTCAAAGAACCTATGAAGGTTCTCCTTGTAGTCATTAACCCAGCTGCAACTGTATCTAGAACACCCAATGCACACATAAAGAGAACGAACAAAAAATCAGTAAGGTGGAAGGAATTTAATTGGGATAATCAAAAGTTATGCTTTTATTCTTCTGAATTGATAGATGCATGCGAAAAAAAAAACTAATAAAATCAGTTTCTCACAGCCCACCACCCTGTAGTTGCAATGAGAATGCTGCTTCTGTGTGGGAATTTTTATTTTTGTGCATCTCCCTAGTAAAAAAACAACAACACTGTAGCACCAACATGAATAATAATAATAAGAGTAATATAAGAATTCTATCGGTCTCACTTCTGACTAATCTCACATATCGTATGCTCTTTAATTAATTTTAATAGTTACACAATATACCCACCTCGAAATGTCCCAAACACAGGAGTTGACAATAACCACGTCTGGCTTCAAGCCATGGCGAAAGTCCTCCAGGATGCTCTTCATGTAGCGAGAATAGACGCGCGTCACGAAGTAAAAGCGGACCAGGTGGTGGTCGGACTGAAACTGTCGGACTTCTTTGTACTCGGTACCGTTGTGCATTTGACCCAGACAGCCCCCTTCAATCAGGCAGTCCTGTTCGAAGCTCATCTCACCCTAAAGAAGCAGGTTACAAGTTTGAGGACAACACTAACAAGGAGGTAAACAAATATAAAGCACGACATTCAAATGAGACTCATTTCTGTTTGTGCAAAAATATGACACCCATTTTTCACATTACAATTTAAATGACACCTGTGGCACGATTATATTATTTATATTGCACAAGTTAGCACAGTTTTTATCTGGTAGCATGCACACGATTATACACCCTGCTCTCTTCTTTGTGTCAGTGTATAAAAATGGTAAATCTTAGCCCTTGCCTTGCTCCTTAGTTGTCTCAAGCATAGATACTTTTCTTTCTGTAATAGAAGAACAAGATCTTTGTATACAGCCCGCTGAACTGAGGAAGAAACAAAACGATAGATTAGAAGTAGTCCCCATAGATTTATCAGTAGTCACACATTTCCATGTGCACTTTAATGTTTAATTAATCACTTGCCAGAAGGTTGGTGGAAAATGGGCTGTTTTTAGCATTTTAGAAATTGCTGATAAACTGAACTTAATTACTACCATCTATTTGAGCCAGAGAATGGATTCTCTGGATAACAATGTCTTGATGACATGCCATACAGATGAGCATACACAAACCTGCGTGTCTGATGCCATTATTTGAACTTGGATAAATGTATCCGACGGCTTGGTGACTCTTTATCATGAAGAAGTAGCCTATGTTATTTCTGATGGTAAACTGGGATCAATCCAAGCAATACCAAACTGAACCTAATGAAGTGGATGTGAACGTCACATACAGTTTATTCAAAAAAGAGTCAACATTGGGCAAACAAGAACACCTTAAGTGTAAATGCACAAGTTAATGCCAATTCATTAATTTTGTAAGCCAGCTACTCACTGGAGTCTCCCAGCACCACGACGAACTTGTTATGGAGCAGCTGGCTGGCCTGCAGGTGGCTCACACTCTTCATGATCTCCCGCTGTTAAATTACGAAGTGAAACACTGTTGCTCCTATTCGTTAAAAACCGCCTAAATGTTCAAACTGAAAGGTGAGGTAGTTTTTTCCAGATGAGACATTGACCGGACATCAGAGTTTCTCTAGCATACTTCGAAAGGAAAGCTCCTCCCAATAACATTAGCTTACTAAAGACCAACAGTTGTTTAAAACAAAATTAATAAAATAGCTGGGTATTTTACTGGTGGCTTAAAATTACTTGTGTAATAAATACTTACCATTTTTTTAGTTTAGCTGTCCCACTAATTCTAGCCCCTTTTATCGCTGTTGGTGTTATGCGTTATTTTTCGACCAGCTCAGCTAGCGTTAGCCGCATTTCATCTCACGTCCCTTTTGCGCCACAATGGTTTTAGTGTCAAGGCCCAAAGTTGCGCCAGCCTCCTCGAACCGTTCCTAATCTAACGTTTGTGAATTAAAAAAAAGAAAGAAATATTAGAAAAAAAAATTCACTCGGGAGTTTCAAGCACTGCCCCAAGCGGCAGGTGTCGCCAATTAAACGGTGCTTTTAATGACTGTGGGACATATTTTAATCTTAATGAGTCGACACTAAATTTAAAATGAAAAATAAATTACTTAATAAATAAATAAAATAATTGATGAATAAATAAAATAAATTGAATGAATATTAGAGAGATATTAGATGCTTTTTTAGCTTTTTAAAATGAACAATAAAATGAAGTTTGTGAAAATGCAATTTGATGTTATTTTTAAATATACCTGCACATGTGGACTAACCACCACGCCTGTTAAACCATTCCCAAGTCCAAAAACAAAGCCTTTAATGTGATAACACTAGCTGGACCAAGGATTTCTATAATCGAATACTGTTTGTGTAAAGAATAAATAAAATCGACCTCTTAGAAATTTAACTTTTGGCAGAGAAATATAAATGGGAAAAAAAGTCAAAATTACATAAACTGTCTTTCAAAAATGAATCTTTATTTCTTTGCCTTTGGGAATGGTGTTGAGGCTTTAAATGGGAAGTGAAAACGCAAGCTTCAGATTGTTTCATTTGCTTTTACTTATATACTATACTCAGTAGAAATCACTGTTGTCATCATAATCTATCACTTGTAACAGATCTTTTTCCTTTGCTTTGCTTTCTTCTTCCTCCTCTTCCCCTTCTTCCCCCTCTTCTTCTTCATCTGTCTTCTCATCTTTCTCAGTCTTGTCCTCCTCGTGAAATTCCCGGTATATCCCAGTCAGAGCTTTAGCTGCTTCTAGAGACACTTTGAGACTTCCTATCACCTCGTCTTCATCCACGCTCACAACTGGCAGGAAGAGAAACCATTTCAAAGAATTATGATTTCTACAAATTAGATGTAGTCAACAGTCATTCTAACTACTATTAATTAATGTGAAGGGCCTTGATGGTTTCTGAAAACTCTACATCGAGATGAACAGAATTAACTTTTTGGCATATCCGTATAATAAACACTGCTAAAAAAAACCATCACGCACTGTCAAGCTGTTGTTCAGTGACATCGTTTCCTGTGAGCAGCAGTTCCTGTAGGTTAAGAAAAGCGTGTCCAACGTCCACACACTCCTCGTTATCGTCCATTGGCTCACTGACTACTGTGAACCTTAACCTGCCGTGACACATCCAGACACACAAAGTTAAATTTATTCAACTTCTTAAATCAGATTTTGATTTAAATCAGATTTAAATCAGAGATGTAAAATTTCGTTGCAAACACTACCTGCCCTGGTTGGGGTCAGTACCCTCCAACATAGTGTAAAGATACTGTCTAAGTGGAGTTGACTGTGAACCATCCACATAAATCACTGAGAAAGAAAGAGAGAGATTTTGAGTCTGTTTAGGATCATTAAAGTTCAAAGTTTATTGACACAGACATGGACACAGCTCTTACCTCGTGTGAAGTTGTAGTGAATCTCCTCTCCTTCGTTAGGTTTGCGGAGGGACATGGGTGTTTCTGTTGTCTCCATCGGGACGCCCAGCAGCCGGTATTCGACATACACCCGCTGCACTGACTTATCCATCGCCACATGTGAGAAAGGTTCAAAAGTCAGGGACAGAATCTCCACTCGAAGCTTTTCTCCCTGAAATACAGTGACAAATATTGGCCTCTATGTTATTTTCGAAATAAAAGCTCATATCGTGTCCCACTGTAGGGCTATGTAGAAGAGTGCAGTAAAGACTGTATGATTATAATGTTTTCTTTGTTGTCTGTTGTTGCTTCATTTTTTTGTGACAGTTACCTTCCTCATTTTTCGTTTTGGTGGCATGATGATAATGTCGCTTTGTGAGGAACTAGACTCAGACGATTCGGGGGCTTCAGTGTCCTCTGCAGCAGCTATATAGTCAAAATGAAAGCACTGTCAGCATTGAATGTCTTCAGTCTTTTATTGCATGTTTAATGATTGGCAGAATGAGGCTGTGGCGGAGGTGTGGTCCCTGGCTCAGCTGTAGGGGAGGAGTGGTGCAGCGGGCTCAGCGGGGCGGTGCCGGGGAGGCAGGTGAGCGTGCACAGCTGAGTGTATGCTGGACTAATGATGGCTCTTCTCTTCTATTTAGTGACGGGAGAGGCGAGTGGAGCGAGAAATGACGCTGGGAAAGCTGTGTACTAAGTACGACCCTGTGAATAAAAGGAACTATAAACTGCACACTGTGTGTGTGTGTATGTGTGAGCGTGTGCGCGTGTTGTATGCCACAAGTGGTGCCGAAACCCAGGAGTGGGATGTCTGACCCACATGACGGGCCGC
>VUQR01030792.1:23988-41527 GCA_015108515.1 Hemichromis elongatus
ACGCTGGGGAATGTCGAGCTGGCAGCGGGAGAGCTGCAGCTCTGTGTACATTAATAAAATAAAAAGATCTATAAACTGCACACGGTGTGTGTGTGTGTATGTGTGAGCGTGTGCGCGTGTTGTACGCCACAGAGGCTTTAAATTGCTTTAAGCCAGCGGTCCCCAACCTTTTTTGCACCACAGACCATTTTATGTCCGACAATATTTTCATGGCCTTTAAGGTGTCGCGGATCAATACAACAAAATAAAACCAGTACCGGTACCATAAAAAGGAAAATGTATTCATAACATATGGAAAAAGACACAGGGAAACTGAGTTAACGATAAAAAACAATAAATATTAATGATAAAAACCCTGAAAACCATAAATTTCACACCCAAACCTCAACTCTCGCCGCCCGTTACCCTGACTCACGGGCGGGGGGTTGGGAACCGCTGCTTTAACCAACCTAAATCAAGTGTATTGTTTGTATATGAGTAGTTACCACTCTCACTCCGGTCCTCTTCTTCGCCCTCAGCCCCTGAAACCTGATCCACAATGGAAATGTCCTGAAAAAAGAAGAGAAATGACACACGAGCCCATTCACAATCAATCCATTTCTCACTTGGTGTCTTTTCATTCTAAAAAAACATTAATTAGCTTTTCACAGCATTGTTTTGAATACGAGAAAGTGATTGGGCTGACCTGAGTTCTGGCATCGCTCACAGAGCTGACCCTCGACGCAGTGGTGGGCGATTGTCTGGAAGATGTCCTCTCTGGAGACCTTAAATAAGATTTCATACATTTTTTAAAATTAATCGTGTTTTTCTTACAAAATTTCTTATAAGTGACGGACTGTTTGGAATAAATGTGATGCCGAAAGATTATTTTATTTTGTACCAGTAAATAGTTGGTTTTGCAACACATGAAGATCTCTGCGGGGTGTGTGAAATGTCAGAAGTCTTATTTCCAGCAGAACAACTACTGCCCTAAGTGATTGCTATTATTTGTTTACTGTATTACTTACAGGTTTGATCCATATCAGGTTGCATAAAACCTGGTGCCAATCCCTGGACTGATCACTCAGGGCCAAAATTCACACTCTCTCGTGATCTGACACTTATCTGTGTTTCTTAAACAAGTTTGCTCTTAAAGGTAACTCTACTCTGGGAGAGGGGATCTTAAGCTGTTTCTGCTCAGCTCTGCTGCTGATCATTAAAGCAATGGTCAGAACTTCCAGTCAATCAATAGCTAATACAGATTATTATGGATTTAAAAATCTTATTTGGTTTTCCTGTGTAACTATTTTCAGTCATATTAACAAGAAGCACCCCTTATATTAAAAAGAAATTACTTAGTAGCCGGCAAATGAGAAGGTGTGGTCAGTCTTGGCTCAGGTGTCAGATGAGGTGTTCTCTGGTAAAGCTCAGGTGACCTCTTAGTAGACCTTTTCCTGTCTGTAGACAGTGGCCTCACAGAAGTGGTTTGCACTGCTCTTGCATCCTGTGAGCTTCTCTGCTTAGTGGGTGGTGGCTGAGGCTGTAAGCCAACAAATATTGTATATCAGTGCACAAACAAACATGGTTGTATTATTTGCTGAACTACCTCACCCGCACAGTCTTCAGATTAAAAACCTACCCAGGCTTTCATTTCTTTCTGCAAAGGCTCAGGTTTCAAAGTCTGTGAAAAAGTCACAGAAAAAACAGATGTTGAGCTATAGGGGATAGAAAGTGTCTTTGAACACCCAGATATCATGCACTCTCCTCACCTTCACTCTGGGCTTAGCCGTGGGTCTCTGTGATGCATCATCCTTCTCTGTTCTCCCCTCCCCCCTTGCTCTGCTTTCCCATGCTCCGCCCTGCAAGTCCAATCTGATTCCCTGTCGGCCTAGCGAAGCATCCACCGGTGGCTGAAATGGGTACTTCCATTTCATCATTACTCTGACCATGCCTCGAGGTCCACCGGCTGGATCTCTCAGCACATAATCGCCTAGCAGAACAGAAAGAAACTCGTGAGATATCCAGCCTTTCTAGTTTTTGAGCAATGCTAGAAAACCAATTCAGAAACAGATAATACTATATAACCTCTATATGATCAGTTCCCCTAAACAAGCATGAAAATAGGTTAAATAAAGGTATTACAAACCAATTCTGTGTTTCTTTGCAGATAAGTCCAACTACAAACTTTGTTTCCACCTTCATCTACAGTAATGTCTCCTGGAGTAATGGATGCAGAAAAATCATGCAGTCCTTTTACGTTTTTCCATCCCTCACCTCTGATCTCTCTGCCTGTAGCCAGGGTTCGCAGTGGTATTGGGGTTTTGGCCAGATAAGGTGGTGGTATCTGGTCATCACTGTCATCAAACAGATACACCCACAGACTGCTTGACCTGAAAAAAAAAGAGTGCAATTGAGTGAAGTCAGCAGGTTGTTAAAGGTGAGATTAAAGAGAAACAAAAACAAAAGAAAATCCTCAAATTTTGAACTAGCGTACCTGAGGTACTGCAGCACATCAGTTGTTACTGCAAGTGGGTAGCTAGTAGCGTCATTGAACACTGGATCAGCTGTGCACTTGACTGTTTGAGAGACATGTGGCGGCAGGTCGTAGAACCTGTATGTCAGGTAGGCATCAGGAAGTAGTCCTGGCCATCGAGCGCTGAGACCCACACAGCGTTCCAGCATTACCACCAGTTCATTTGGTATTCCTCCACCATAGTCATGTAACTCCTGCCATGAATATAAATAGAGACATAGATGGAGAGCATCCAAATTTAAAAGGCTACTCCACCCACTCACGCTACAAATGAGATGTAGTCAGCAGTCATTTTAACTATCACTCAAACTAATAAAAAAACAAAACTTCTTTTCACTGAAACTAAAAGGTTAAATAAAATGAATGAATTTTGTAACAAATACATAAGCTTAATTATAAAGCTAATACTGAACAAGGTGACAAGAGATACAGATTTGCCTTAACACATGTGAACATACACGTAGGTCATACAGTAGGTGCAGTACAAGCTGGAAGGCTAAATTGTGTGCTTTTATCAGCTCGTCTTCTCTCTGTTTTACCTCACGAATGCTGTCTTGCCACCCAAGGTTGATCTGCACAGGACTTCTGTGTCTCACTGTTTCCCAGTCAGCGCCACTCTCTGCCACAGTGGCAACAGGCTCTGCAGGAGGGAACAGACGCGCCCAGAAATCCACAACACCAACAATTTCACCTTTGTGTCCTGAGAGCGAGACAGTAAATAAAATGAAAACATTTATAAGAGAGGCTTTTTTTTTTTTTTAATCAGTGCAGAGGAATTAACAAAATAGCTTCTCTTTACACAATTATATTCACCGGTAATATTCACGCCTCCACCAATACGCTCTCCTCTCCTCTCTATGGCACCCATTAGATTCATTTGCCCGCTTCCATGGGTAACAAACCGGACTCCTCCTAATGCCTGGTGGAGCTCTACTCTGACTCTTGACCCCTGACCTCCCAGCCGTCCCAGATCCCGGACTGTCAGACAGTAGCGGGATGTGAAGCCATAATTGGGTTGGCTTCCTGACACCAGAGGAGTAGAGTGCATCTCAAAGTCCAGCAGGCTGTATGTGCAGAAACTCACAATATCTTCAGCTTTATTTGCCCCTGGATGGATGCCCCCCATAACACGCAGTCCTGCTGGGGTGAAGGTCGCAGCCTGGGGGTGGGAATGAGCAGTTATCATGACCTGTGGGAAAACAGCTTGAAAGTATTCAGGCGTGAGTGAGTGATGTGAGTTTTTACCTTCAGGTGGATCTCTAGCAGCGACTCCCCAGCCTTGAGCTGAGAGAAAGACATGTCATCCTCAATGGGCTGCACGACCTCCTGATCTCCAGCTGGCCAGGTGTACTGTATTGGTATGGTCCGTTTGTAGTTCCTGGGGCTGTATGCTAACTCTTTCAACTGGGCTTTAGGTGCAGAAGAGAAAGAGAAATATCTGGAATTCTGCTTAATGCACATAATTTCTTGCATGTCAAATAGTAAGTCTGATTAAAAACTCTTCTGTTACTATAATGTAGAAGGGGTTGCTGTCATTGTCATCATCACACCTTGTAAACTGTTGATCTGCTGAGCTCTTTTTGACAGCAGTTTGTCTTTCTCTGCAATCCTCCTCCTGCTCTCCTCTCTCTCTGTCTCCACCTTCTGGCTGACTGTACTTAACTCCTCCTTTAAGGAATAAAATGGGAGAAATTGAGAAAAAGTGACGATAACGGCTATGTTCCACATAATTCACATATGCATTTAAAAGCAGTGCATACCTGCATGTCTGTAGCGATTTGGTGCTCCAGCAGTAAAAGGTTTCTAGTTTTCTGTAATTCGAGCACAGTCTCAGCATACGATGCCTGGATATTCACCAGCTCGCCAGGTGAATCTTCCAACTTCCCATCAGACACGAGGAAGCGCAAACCTTCCTTGCTCTCCTGCTGCATTCTAAATGCCTGCAGTGAACACGACACGAGGCTAAAAAAAAAAGCAATTTATCTACTAATTTATGTGGTTTGTTCACTGCTAAGAGGGTACAACACAGTGCCAACCTTGATCTGCAGAAGCGTTTCACTCAGCTCCTCAATGCTCATGTCAAACTCCTGGAAGAGAGGGAACTGCGTCACAAAGTGTGCGTAAAGCAACGATAACACACAGAAAGTGTCAATTAGCTTCTGAGCTGTTTGAAAACTTCAGACCTTGCTTACAGAGTCCAGCCTGTCCTGCAGAGCGGAGACCTGCTCCTTGTATCGGAGCACCTCCTGTTCCAGCTGCTCCTTTTTGTCTCTCATAGACAAGGAAAGGTCTGAATGTAACAACAGAAGTGAACAAATGGGACTGTCAGTACGCGGTCTGCTTGCTTTAGACGAGCACATGCTGAGAAATGAAGAAACCTCTTTCTTGCTCCCTCTGCTCCTCCAGTGTCTCCTTCTCTTGTCTCAGTTTCTCCTTCTCCACTTCCAGCCTGCGTCTCTCTTCCTGCTCTGCCAGCAGCATTTCCTCCATCCTGCTGATATTTTCCATCAGCTTCTCGCTCGCCTGGAGCACTTCTCTCTGTTTTTCCACCTGGTGATCATGGTTGCTTTGAGACGACAAAGTACTGAAAAAAAAAGGAGAGTGGAAAAGAAGGTTTAAATAACCACTGAAACAACAGGCGATGTTTTGTGGTTTATATTGCAATTAATGTTAAGGCTAGATGTTTTCTTTGGTCTTGAAGCGCATATTGTTTTACCTTTCTAGCAGCGTGTCATAGTTCCTTTTAATCAGGTCCCGCTCTCCTTCCAGGTCTAATATCCTCTCCTGCAGCTGATAGAGAAATTATATAACATTTGATCTCCAGACTTTTTGTAATGAACCACAGATATCCTTCTGTCATCTTTGAGGTTCTCTCTTAGATTAGTTCATGCAGATACAGGTAGCGTACCTTGTCAAGGGTCTGCAGTGACAGGGTCGTGTTGGTAAGCTGTCCCTCTAGTTCCAGAGCTCTTTGTCTTTCCTGTTTCAGCTGTTCAGTCAGTTCCTCCACTTTCCCCAACAGAGCTTCCTGATTTTCCCTCATTGATCTCTGAGTCTGATGTAAAAACATGGCAGTCAAAATTAAGATTAGCGGTTTTTCTAATTTTATTTACCTGAAACGTCGACCGAATTTTGAGTGTGCCAAGACCTTTACCTCTTCTAGCTGATTCTCATAGGCCTAGAAGGAAAGCAAAATGTCTAGTAAGCTGAAACGAGAAGTTCCTGTGACATGAGAAAATAAATGTTTGACAGACAGCGTTCCTGACCTCTTGCAGGTTGTTGAATTTCTCCTGTGTAACTCTCAGGGCAGCGCTCTTTTCCGAAAGCTGTTTTTGCAGACGGATTAAATCCACATTCTCCCTGATAGTTATCCTGGTGGAAACATTTGACTGATGAATTTACTGATGTTGTTGTTTTAAAAGCAGCATGAGCAAAAAAGGCAAGTGGCTTTTTTTTTTTTTGTGTTTGTGTTTAAAGTTATTGAATGATGCGTTGAGAGGACACATGCTGTATCATGCACACTGGTACGTAGCTGTACAATGCTGCCATTCAACGTTCTTATTAACAAGAAATGCACAAGCAAATTAAAGTCAAATTAGGACGCTGTCATGCTGAGCATTTACAGTTATCCAGGTTACAGTGAACACAAATATGCCCCAAAAAGCCTTTAAAAAACTGCAGTAATATCAATTATGCTAGTTTTTTTTAGTTGTTTCATTATTGCCCCTGTGATGTCTCAGTTGTAGCTACCGGTGTTTGTCGGCCTGCTGCTTTCTCATCTCTCGAAAGGTTCCCTCAATCTCTTTCTCTTTCTCTCTCAGTGAGTCTCTGAGGGCCTGGGCAGTTAGCTCCAGCTCTGCCACCTTCACCTGTTCTGTCACAGCGGACCTGCTGGGTGGGAAAGACACAGTGAGATCATGATGAGAACATCACAGGTTTTCAGTGCAGATGTTTTCCTTGTCGCTCATTAACGTGTATCATTAATATGTATCCTGTGATTGACTTCAACCTGCTGAAGGATGATCTGCTGTAGCTTATGGATCATTTGGTCATTTAGTACATCACACATGGGACACTTACAACCTCTCCATCTCTGCCCTGGTGTCTTCCAGTGTGGGGCCATATCGAGGTGGTGCAGTCTGTGCTGCCCTCCTCATTCCACCCTCTCCGTCCAGATTTTTACCTAACAACACGATGACCAGGGAAGGAAAATAAAGAGATTAAAGAGGGAATAACTGAGGCCTCTATTCTTGTGTTGGATCTCGGACACGTTCTTCCTCTACTACACACACACACCCTTGCTGAATTTGTAGGGTGTGCGAGCTCCCAGGTCCATAATGTGCTGCTTGGCCAGGCTGAGTTTGTTCTGCAGCACTCCTTTCTGGCTCTCCAGCATTGCCACTCGGGCTTCCAGCTCCTGTATTGTGTCCTCCATGTCCCTCTCCTTTACACCACTGGAGCCAGGACTGGTCTGACGAAGACGCATTAGCCTTGCAGACATACTGTGGCATAGCAGAGAGGTTTAATTGGCCACGGTCAGCATTAGCTGTTCAGTTCTGTTCAGACAGCTGTTCAGTTAGTACCTTTAAAGAGTGCAAAAAGGTTCCTTAATCTACCTTTGGGGTTCCAACATTACCGGCATCTTATTCCCAGTAATTAAATTGGCAATAATATGCTCCATGTTGTTCGAATGTTTGGAATGAGGTACATAAAGTGTGCGTCTGTGTTTTTGTGTGTGTGTTACCTGCGTAGTCTCTGGCCCTGGGTGCGTGTGTGTTGTTTGAGCACACTGTTCTCCTCCTGCAGTCGGAGGCACAGGTCCTCCAGGTGCTCTCTGGGAAATCGAAAAAGGCGCTGAGGGTCTGCTGGACAGAGAGATGGAGACACAGAGAACGCACGCGGACATGAAAACTGAATATTGTGTCGTGGGACAAACATACAGACTATCAAAAAAAACCCTGAAGTGCTTTTACCTTTCGTCCTCATTACATGATGCTTCTTCCAGGACTTGACATCTCGTAGAGTATCTGAGAAGATAGCAATTTATTACTTAAACCCTGCTCATTACTATTAAACTGAAAGCTAAACTGTAACCTTTATTGGCATTATCTCTTTGACTCTTGTACTTCAAAATTCTGGTTTATTTTCTTCAATTTGTGTTTGTAAAGACAGAGAAAAACACACATCAGTACAAACCAACCTGGGACAGTCGGCATCAGTCCCCCTTTCATCAGGCCCACATCCCTCACTGGGAGGTCCCCAGCCGTCTCGTCCACCACCAGCGACATCACACGCTCTTCATAGAAACTTGAAGCCTTACAACACCTGACTTTGGTTCAAACGAGGTTGAATTGCTGAAGACGAAATGCCTCAACACTGCAAACGTGACATGTTTAAAGTTTCATTATGGTAACTACACTAAACTGCTTAAATCAACTGAAAACAGAGAGAGAACAATGGTAAGGTCTCGCTACAGTCTATTTTTTATCTGTTTGTGTCATGTGCTCAATGCCAAGAAAAGATAACAGTTTTTTTTGTCAACACTGAAAGCTTTCCTAATAACTCACCTTGTGAGAAATGTGAGTTGTTTCCTGCTTGAGCCTGGTGTCCAGCACAACCAGGCTTACTTTACGTCTGCGCTTCCTGTCCAGGTTTAATCCCTCATAAAGCTTTCTTCTTTCATTTCTTCCCGACCTCTGTTAGTTTAGTCTTCACAGAGATGTTTTCTAACTTAGCTCCATATTATTATATTTCTGTGCATAGATGTAATTCAGTGGCAAACATTCGTATATAGTAGTCGTGGTCCAATCTGGAAATAGTGTTCCACATGCGTGGATCCTAATCCTATTAACATGCTAATCTGATTAGCGAGCATCAGGTTGTAGATTAAGATGTGCTCTGGAATCAGTTTTGTAGTTAGATTAGAATGACTGAGGAGTGCTGTTGTTAGAGTGAAGCAGGCCTCAGATCTGCACATGGGAAGCAGATAATAAATAAGTGGGTGGAGGCTGTAAGCATACACAACAGACAACAGCTGATTGAAAAACTCACAGAAAGTATGGTTTTCACGTAGTGCTCTTCTTCTCAAGGTCACTTTTATTACAGTAATTTTCAGAGGCTAAGAATTAATTTACTGACAAGATGTTTTGCGGCCTGCTGGTTTATTATACTATGAAAAATGAACATAGGACATATCAAGATGATTCAGTCGATTCATTGTGTTGGATTTGTATGTGTGTATCTGCATGGGCATCTGTTTTGTTTTTTTTTAAATGCAAGGATTTACAAGAACATTAAGAACAGTTCTCTTACACTCAAGAACAGGAAGGCTCAGTTATACGTTGCCACAAAATTTATTGAGAAAGAAGAAGTATTTATTTTATGAACAGTTTCATTCCAAAGTTTAATACTAACTCTACAATTTGCATGCAGGTTTTAAATGTTGAAAAAAAAATATCTTCATGCATTGCAAAACAGGGAACAGTTTAATGCAAAAGATACATCATATAGTGATGTCATCCAAATCCTTGCCTTCATCGATTCCACTGACTTGGCGGATGATAAGTGGCGATTTGTTGCTGCCGTTGTCACTCATATCTGGGTTAAAAAAGGGAAGCATGGCGTCGGTGAAAAGGGTGGGTATGAAAGAATAGATGTGGGAGTGGGTCTCTGCGTCGTAAAATGACACCCTGCCGTCCTCATAATCCAAAAACACCCCAACGACACGTGGTCTCTGAGCGAGGCACAGCAGCTCTGCCAGTCCAGCACACGCCCGGTACTCACTGCCCTTCCTCAAACAGATAGTCCAGTAACCGTCTTCTGGACACAGTGTGACCAAACCTTTCCTGTTGACTGATTCTTTAGCTACACCCAGATCCCACGCCGTCTTGTCTCCGACATCCACCTCCCAGTAGTGCCTTCCTGTGGTGAAACCCTGTTTAAAGAGAGAGCTACACATCACTGTGAATGCTAATTTATCCAATTATTCACGGAAAGCAACAAAGAGACAAAATGTTCAACGGGGAACCCACTAAATTTTTTAACTACCTTGAGGGCGAGGACACATGGTGCCGTGTCAAAACGCTCTGGTATGTCAGCCACTTGTTGTTCAACTTCTCCATCCCTGACCTGCCTCCTGTCCTCTGACAAAACCAGCCAAGAGTTGGCTGTCCTGGGGTCCAGCTGAACATCAACTGGTAGGAACACGCAGTTTATATGGAACTTTATTAGCGTCTTATTTTCCCCTTTCATGACAATTAGCAGAGATAGCAGTCTCAGATGGTGAATACTCTTACCTGCATACTGCTGTATCTTCTCGTGCTCTGGAAATAGATCAGAACATATGGTCAAAAATACTCCCTCCATGTATGAGCTTTGATTCTAATGTTGTGTGAAAGCAGCTGTCGAGTCATCAGACTGAAAAATAAGAATAGATAAAGACCTTGCTTGGAAAGTTTTTTCAGCTCCGATTGCAGCTGCTGTTCAATGCTGACCACTGCTCGCCGTACTGCCCCCAAACTGGAGTCTGCGTGGACGATGATTTCAGAGCAGGATTTGGCAGATGGAAGAGAACTCAGAGCTGGAAACCTCTGACACAAAGAAGGGAAAACTTACTTTAAAAGCAATGATTTACAACACAAAGTAGGATGAATTTTTAAACTGGATAAATTAACAGCAAAACAATGACAAATGATCCATTATCCACTAAATAGGAGCCACTTCCCATGTGTTTTTTCTGTCTACCTCTTCACCTTCTGGAAAATAAACTAAACTCCTAACCTGTATGAGATGGAGGTGGTCATCTGTGTGAAAAAGCTGCTCCATTTCACTTCTTCTTCTCTGCAGTTCAACGATTTCCAACTCAAGTTCTGCAATGAGCCTGTCTGCCCTCTGCTCTGCTGCAGCCTGCCTCCTCTGGATCATCTCCACCAGCTCGGCTTGACTTCTCTCCATGGTGCGAATAAGAGCAGAGAAAACCTGCACGCTTTTCTCTATGTCTTTCTTTGAATTTACCTATAGAGGGCATTAATGGATAATTTAGTGGAAGCAATACAAAGAAACAGAAAAAAGATCCTCAAGGCAGCAAAAGGTTCAGCAGTAGATCCATTTGAACAATGTGGCTCCCAAGCAGAATAATACAAGTCCCAGATAGTTGATTCTGTCCATCTGAATGTTGGGTTTTCAGTGAGAGAAAAGTGTTGTCACTCATTTGAGTGAGTTTGTCGGAAACTAGCATCATTGCCTAACAATGTGCAGGACATTACAGATCCTGGACAGGGAGGAATGCCTGTTTAAGCAGGGAGACTGGGAACTACAATCACTGAACCGAGAAAGGGGGCTAACTGTCAGTGGTCACCACAATTTGCATATTAATGATGATGAAACTGATCTCACGGTCGATTGTTATGGGATAGTGCTAGTTTCTGGGTGCTTAAATACCCAGATACTCTGTGCTCTTCTGTTAACTCACTTTGCTGAGCTCCACACATTGTTTAATATCCTCCACTTTCTGCAGTCTGTCCTGGATCATTTGCTGAACATCACCCTCGATCCTCTTCATCTGAGCCTAAACGTTAAAACAAGGACAGAAGCTTAGAATAGTTGTAGTCTTATTCCAGAGTTTTGTTTAGCATTTTATTTAACAATAGTACAGTGCTGCTGAGGAGTTCACACCTTCCTCTCTTGGCTTTCTCTTTCCACCGGGACCGTGTTGTGAGCGCGGTGGTCGGTTTCGGTGCACAGCACGCAAACACACCTCTGGTCACTTCTGCAGAACAGCTCCAAAAGCCTTTGGTGCTTTTTACACATCCTATTCTGCAGCATTGCCACGGGTTCAATGAGCTTGTGAATCTTCAATGTGGCAACTCTCAGGTGAGGCTCCAGGTGAATCTCACAGTACGAGGTCAGACACACGAGGCATGATTTCAGGGCCATAGTTTTTGTTCCTATGCACACATCGCAATGGATGACTTTTTCTGTCACTGCAATCACGCCGTTCTGCCTTCTCGCTCGGATCTGCTCTGACATTTCCTTCGCGAAAGAGTTTTCGCAAAGCTCGGGGCGGCCTTCAAAGACTGTCAGGCATCTGGGGCAGCTAACTGCATGGCTTACGTCCCAGTGCGTTGTGATGCAGGTGAAGCAGAAGCTGTGACCGCAGGGGATGGAGACGGGCTCTGAGAAAACATCTTGGCAGATGGAACACTGAAACTGCACCTCTGACAGACGAAAACTATTGGAAGCCATCACCTCAGAGCTGAAGAAACAACATTAGAGAGGAGAGAGCTTAGAAAACATTAATCATTTACTTTCTGAGTCACTGAGAAAGTCACTATTGGTAACACTGGGACATTTACAAGGCTGCAAACGACCTCAAATCTAGATCAAGGCCATTTTTCAAGGCATTTTCCTTATTGTCAGCTCTGTAAGTACTTGACATCGAGCCAGACATACAAACCTCCTTATCAATGGTTTGAAACAATTCAAAGCAGCTAACTGGTCAAAGTCCAGCTGCATGGTGACATAACTCAGCCTTTCACTTCCTCTTTAAGCTTAACTTTAAAAAAGGGCCTGAGACACTGAACAGACATACTAACATGCTCCCTCTTTTACACCCATTGTAATTTATCCGTGTGGAAACTTTTCACTATACAATATTCCCATAAAACACTGCTCACTCCACCAGGGGGTAAAAACTAACACAGTATGTTGTCTGTCTGGTACAAAGCAAAGCTGATCAAGAGCAGAAACATCTAAAAAATTATGTTGAGTCATACCTAGTTCATCGTGTTTTGCTCTTACCTTTTCCTGAATGCGAAAGCTGATCTCTGAGGCAGTGAAGCATAATACTGGCATTGCGGTTGTGAAGCCAAAGTCCTTCCCATTCAGCTGTTGGCACACCCACAGGACGCTCCCTCTCACTCTCAATTTGCTCCTCGGTGGGAGGAGTAAGGTCTGTATCAGGTGCATTACTGGTTTTGTATTGTGTGGTAGTTCTTTGTACGGACGTATTGCTGCTTTGTTTGTATTGCACACACACTTTATTTTAAATTAAAAAAACAAACATACAGTATATACATTTTGCAGTAAAAAAATATGCATTATAATGGTAATCTGATTATCCCACAATATTATATTTTTGAATGTGGATGATTTATCTGTTACAATACGGACAATTTATAATAATGTTACATTTGATTTGATTTGGAAGTGATTGCTGCTTTGTTAAGTGCACAAAATGATGCTAGAGATCACGGATATTTCTATCAGCATTTTCCCAAAGCATGGTCTTCCACTTCTCGTGCTCCTGCAATAGATTAGCAGCTCAACACGCTGAACAGATCTTCAGAAAACTGCAGCACTGCTTCATATTGTTTGAAGAACTAGTTTTTAAAAATGTCACCCATAAACCCAATGAAAAAATGTTGGTGCTGCAGAAGATCAATTGTTAATCAAGGTGAATAGATAGATACTGACACTGAAAAAGAACAAAAGGAAAGGTTAGTCTCATCTCGTCAGAAGTGTCCTCAGCATCCTTTGGATACATTGGATGTTGTAGATGCGATGGCAATGGCTGAGTTGATTCATATAGCACACTGAATTAGATGATTACATGACTTAATTTGCTGAACATGCGAGAGAAAGAAAATCTATGTTGACCTATTAGCAATAGTGCGAAGAGTGCTCAGATCTTTACATAGTACAACATAGGAGGCCCAGGTCATCAGCACAGCTGTACATATGCACAGCAGCATTCTTTTGAAGGTACAAACTTTCACATTTTGGTCAGAAGAGACAGATGCTTTTTGAGATATTGGTAAATGAGGCCATATTTGTCCATCTTGAACTCACCATCACTTTTTAGAATTGAAAAAGCTTTTTGGATGAAAAATGAAAGGTCTTCAAGAACTTAATAAGAAGTCCGTTTACCTTTAGCTCAGATGCTCCTGTAGCATTTCGTAAAGCAGCTTTCTCATTGGTCAGATTTTTGTACTCTACTAACTTCTATTTAAGAGAAGTTTACAAAAGAACAGAACATTGTGACCATTTATAAAAATCCAAGGTGTTCATGTCCCAAGACTAAGAGAGTATTTCCATCCCCAGCATTTTTGATCTATCATGAATCCAGTGAGGTTTCTTGCCTCACACGAAGAAGGTCCTGAGTTCGACTTCACCATCTGGCCGGGGCCTTTCTGTTTGGAGTTGGCACAATGCCTCCCTCAGTCTAAATACATGCAGTTTTTATTTCATTGTTTTTACTGCTTATCCATTTGTGGTCACTGATTAATGATGGACTGGGGGCTACAGTCTGTACAGGTAAGCAATCTATTGCAGGGCTGCCACAGACAGATAACAACAGAGCACCCAGAAATGAATGGAGCACAAGCAGAGAAAAAAAATTAATAAATAGACTAAACACAGTATAAAAATGTCTGAAACATGCCCAACCTTTGCTATTAATGTCATATTACTGGTTTGCAATGTCAGCAACATGACAAGACTGAGTCATAAGGAATACAACTTTGGATTTAATCTCAGCATCACTGTAATATTATTTATTTCCAGCAAGACTAACACAGTATTCGGTTTGTTCAGTGATACCGTAAAATATAGAAGCATCATCAGATCGGTGTCACGGTCCTGGGTTGATGACCCAGTGTTTTGAGTTTTGTTCTGTTTTTTATGTTTTATTCATCCTGGTTATCATTGTTAGTGTTTTGGTTTCTATCTCAGTATTTCTAGCTCTCTAGTTCGTTGTCCTGAGGTTTTGTTCCTGTGTCCCTATGTTTAGTATCAAGTCTGTTGTTCTGTGTCTGTCACGTCCTTCCTGTTTTATTTTGATAGTCCCTGTCGTGTGTGCAGTGTGTCTGTTTTTGCTTCCCCTCGTCTCGTTACCTCTGATTTCTCCCAGCTGGGTTTCCCTCCTGTCTCCATTCCCCGATTGCGCCAATCTTGCTCTGTCGCGTCGTACTCTCACCCTACTGTGTGTTTTTTTCTCTCTGTGTCCCAGAGGAAATTCTAGTTCCCAGTTCTGGTTTGTTTTCCTAGTTTTTACTTCTTATTTTCTAGTAGTGATGGCCAAACGAAGAGCTTTCTGAAGCAATAAAGCTTGTATTAAAAAACTGTTCATTATTGAAGCTTTTCAACACAGTCATCTCTGGTGACATCTAGTGGCAAAAAATATGAAGAACAGCTTGAATCTACAAATAAAGTATACTTCATATGACTGCCCAGTATACAGAGTGGAGTACACAATTCTGTCTGATATTGGTCCATCCTTGTGTTGCTTTGAACATGTATTTTTTTGGGAGAAAAAAAATCTGTCTACTTGTATGATAAATAGATTTTATCATTAAATTCTTATATTTAAACATGTGCTGTGGTGTTTCTTTGCTTGTGACTTCTTGTAAATTTGTTTGTAAATAGAATAGATGAAAAATACATATAATATAAATATAATAGTGTGCAACACAATATGGAGTATGCTTCTGCTGTGAGATCCTGCCTCCATGTACTTATGCAATTAATCACTGGACACATTTTTTTGTTTATAAATAATATCATATTAGGTCAATTTTCTTATACATTTTTTTGACCTGGGCATAGAATTGATTTGAACTGGAAAGGGGAAATGCTTATGAACTTGTTAAGTAAAAATATGATGCATTTAAGGTCATCCTGTTTGGTTTTTATTTAAGAAGAGAATTTGTTCTGCTGTGCGATGGCCGAGTATGTTTCTTTTCTTGGAGATAATTTCTCCTGCCTTAGAGAAGATCCTCTCACATGGAACAGAAGAGGCTGGAATGCACAGAAACTGCAATGCAAGTTGGTAGAGATGCAGGTATATGGTCTTCCTGGGTCCCACAGACTATCAGCAAAAAATAAACAAATTGAATTGCTGCAAATTTTGTAATGATTTAATGGTGATTTAACATTGTTTTAAAAATACAATTATTTAATGATATGTATATTATAAAGAAGCAGATGTTTTGTTAAGTTTTTAAAATTTTCAGATAAAATAAACACACCCAAAAACAAAAGTAATCAACAAAAACAGAAAGCTGGCAAAGCCACACAACTGACGAAAATCAACTCAAAATACTCCCAGAACCTCCTCTCTTTCTTGCTGGCTCCATATCTCTCAATGGAATGATCAATGGTTTCGTATCTCTCGCCATCAAAGCACTTCATGAATCCCGTGAATGATTCACTTCCTTATAAACCACTGAATCAGGTACCTTATTCGGCTCTGGCCAAAACAATCAAGCCTCGATGCAGTGCTCCTGAAGCAGTGTTGGGATTTTTTTGACACCTTCGCCGGAGCCACTGCTAGTTTCTAGATTCAAATGTCCAGTTTAGTTTCTAGTTTTCATGTTTGAGGTTTTTTTAAATTTTTTTTTTATGAAGCTTACTTTTTTGGACAGTCTCAGAATCAGAGTCAGAATGCTTTATTGATCCCGAAGGGGAAATTATGTTGGTTACAGAGCTCCACAAACAGTCACAAAAAAAAAGACAATATAAGAAAAAGCGTTTGAGAAACTTTCTTTTCTTCTTTGCTACATAATTCTGTTCACTTCCATTTAATCACCTCTTTGCTCCTCTTGTGTCATGGTTTAACCTTCAGGACCTTTAGGGATAAAAACTGTGGCAATAATCCATTTTGTCTGAAGATCTAGACGGGGGGGAAAAACAACAAAAAATCACTGAATGAAGGGAATATAAGCACGTGTTGATAATGCAAAAGAAAATCAAAAGAGGTTAGTCTGACCTCCTCCAGTGTACCCTGAATTTCTAAGTCTGACAGCTGACGGGATGACCTCAGTCCCAAGTTCAGTGTGATGACAAAGTCTGTTGATTCAAAAGCACAATTGTTACATAAAATAATAAAATGGTCATTTTAAATGATAATGTGCTTTTTTAAAAAAAAAGTATATTAACTAATACTTACTAGTCCCTTGTAGGATGTAGAAAGCAGAATCAGTTGTTAATTACATGGGAAAAAATAATAAAAAAAGAGCACTTCAAATTAAATTCCAATTATGTGACTGTTTTAATGAAATTGCTATATCACTTTACAATTTTTTTTGTAATGTAATTTTGTTCATTAACTCACCAGTGACTGCAGTAATGCTGACTCCACTGCTTCTGACGTTCTCAAACACAGAATAGAGAGTGAATGTGTATTTAGTTCCAGCAGTGAGAGATGAGACGGTGTAAGTTACTGGTCCATATCCAGCTGGTGCACTGATGTTTGTCTCTGTACCATTAAACTGAAGAACAAAGCTGACATTGTTGTTGACTCCATTCCACTGCAGAGTGATGCTGTTCTCAGTTTGTCCAGATGATATGATGTTTACTGCATTTTTGGGAGCTAAAAATCAAAAAGAGCATTGAAGTGATTTGATCAGCTAGCCATTTACTCTGTTGTTAAAATAGACGCCAAGGAAAAAGAGATGTTTTTAAATTTTGTTGTTCAACTCCATACCAATTGCCATAGTTCTAAGGCGGAGTACGAAATGATTAAATAATACCTTACAATTCATATTAAAAGTACTTAAAAGTAAAACTTAGTAGTAAAACACATCAGCTATGGCTGTAAAAACTAGTGACCCTCGTCAAAATCCTGTGGCTACGACTGACTGAAGATGCTGAGATTGAGATTGAGATACTTCCTCACCCACAATTGCAATTTAATATTAAATTGTTGTGTAACAATGTTTCCTTTATGAAGTATAACAAAACGTTTACAAGGTGAAAAATACAGCTGCTAATCTGTCCCAATGAACTGCAGATGATTTCTTTCTTTTATTTACCACAATTGTATACTGGATATGTATTAACTCACCAGTGACTGCAGCAATGCTGACTCCACTGCTTCTGACGTTCTCAAACACAGAGTAGAGAGTGAATGTGTATTCAGTTCCAGCAGTGAGAGATGAGACGGTGTAAGTTACTGGTCCATTTCCAGCTGGTGCACTGATGTTTGTCTCTGTACCATTAAACTGGAGAACAAAGCTGACATTGTTGTTG
>VUQR01030793.1:0-18270 GCA_015108515.1 Hemichromis elongatus
GTAATTAAATCATGTAGGATCTGCATGAAATTTAGCAACTTAATTTATTCTTGTTGAGATGACATGATACAATCTAATAAGAATGGTTAGTAGACAGAAGTAAGAAATTCACAAGATCTCACAAGATTTCAAACAGGAAAATCATGGAGTTAGAAGAGGCAAAAAAGCATACACACACCACATATACTATTGCTATTTATTGTGGTTTAACTTGTCAAGGACAAAAGTGTACAGAAAATTCTGGATCAAGCCTTGTAATCTAGCTTTCCTACTGTTTTTTAAAAGCCTGGAACGGCAGCTTGGTAGCGTGGTGGTTAGCACTGTTGCCTCGCAGCAAGAAGATCCTGGGTTCAAATCCATAATCTGGCCAAGTTTACACTGGTTCCGTCTGGTTGCTCTGGTTTCCTTCCACAGTTGAAAGTCACGCGGGTTTAGGGTTAGGTTCATTGGTGTTTCTAAATTACCCACAAGTGTGAATGTTGGTGCAAATGGTTGTTGTGTTAGCCAGTTTGGCGACCTGTCCACGGTGTGCCCCACCTCTTGCCCTGTCACATCTGCAATGGGCCCCAGCCTCCCTGCAAGCCTAAAGATAAGAGCATGGATTCGGTGGAAGTTGTTATAAATTAGCATTAAGTATTTTTGTTGGACTAACATAATTTACTTACTTTACTTATAATTTTTTAATGGGTTGGATCAACTCAATTAAATTAAGTTGGAATCAAGTGCAATAAATAACTTCATTCATTATTAAAATTAATTAATTAAGTTGGTTCAACTCAAGTACATTAAGTTAATAACAGAATTGCATAATGCTAAAATAAAGCAATTTACTTACGTGGAAATTCTTTCCATGATTTTTTTTATGTTCATTCAAAGAGTTTTTTTTTTTTTTTAGTGTACACTACAGATTCTGCTTTTTAAACAAGCTTACTAGAGTTTGTTATATTGATACTGTGACTATTATTCCTGTTAATGAGTCGATGAGATGATGTAATGCTTCTCTCACTGATAAATTCAAAAACTGAGTGTAAACATTGGCCCTGGACAGGTCGAGCACAGTAGTTGCCGGATGCGTCCATTTATTATTTGACCTTTGGCTAAGTTTAATTTAAGAATCTACATTAGTAATATTTTATACATTAGGTGAAACAGCAAAACGACTAGTAGGCCCTCTATAACTTGTGTGCTTTTTATCAGATATGACAGCTTTATTACCATTAGTTCACAGGAGTTTAGAAAAAAAGTTTGATTTCGGTTCTCAGGCAGCACAGTCATATTAATAATTTGCGCACGCCCAACCATTATAAACTAATGTTTCATAGCCATAATCATAACACCCAAAGCAAAGCTGTGGCTGCAGCCACAGTGATAGCTATGTCACCGCATGGCTGCAATCATAATCTCTGCTACTGCCTGTCTCAATCAGCCTCAGCAGCATTCAATGAGAGAGCTGGGAGAACTCCTCTATTTATCTTTCTAACCGCAGTAGTAAGGAGTGTGTCCACAACCAGCAGCAGCCCAATACTTATAGTTTTATGATACAAAGACATCTTTTTGCATAGATTATATTGCAAGAGAGCACAGATTATTGTGAGGTAAAACAAAAGTAAAATTTTACACCGTTATCCCTTTGAAGGCTCTGGGAAAGCCTGACATCGGGCCCCAATAAAGGCAGACCTTAAACATGCCACAAATGTGATTGTTAATAATACGGTATGTATGAACAGACATACAGCATAGATCATGCATAAAACTTGAATGTATGAGTAAGGTACAGTAACTGTGAAGTTTAAAGCTACTTGTGTATCGTTTTTGATTCAATCTCCTTTGCTCTCCGGGGTTTTTTCTGTTTTAAGTCTTTTGACTTCACGTTTTGTATACACACAAAAACAATGGGAAAAAAAAACAAGTTTATTCTTCCACTTGACTCAGAGAGCAAACAGCCTCTTAAGAGAAAAAGCGTGACTCAGAAATTTAAAGTGAGCTGTGTGCTTGACATTGTGCCATCAATTAAGACACACAGCTGTTCATTTTCTCCGCTCTTCCATCCGCCTCTGTGCTGAAATGTAACACATCCTTGAAAATACAATCAAGATGTTTCAGGTCCTTATCTGGATTATATTTCTGTATTTAATCTTTAATGAGTCTGTTTTATTACAGAATACCCTTACTAGGTGCAATCAAGGTGACTGCCGGTGTGTATAAATAGATCAGTCGATAGATACATACCCACTGCAGAAGTCCATGTACTCTGAATAACCCTACCAAAGTATAAGAAGCAGTAATGCTAAAATATATTACTGTAATACTAATACATACACGCACGTTTTTTTGTTACCAAGCGATCAGTCCAGCCTCACACCAAGCTGCTATTATGGGCTTTTGACCCTGCTGTGTGTTCTGTTTTTCTTCAGGAGAGAAGGTGGATAGAAATCTCTGCACGTCTAACCCGACTCCAGAGCCTGTGACCTGTGAGGTGCCTTGCTCAAGAGACTGTGTGCTCAGCGACTGGACGTCCTGGTCCACTTGCTCTCAGACATGCTCGAGCAAGACCATTGAGGGCAAGCAGATGAGGACCCGATCTATTCTGGCCTACAACGCTGGGGAAGGTGAGTTTGGACCGGCCAACAGTCGTCTGTCCGCGGTATATGGAAATATATGGAGACGAGGCCTGAATATTGGCTTAGTCACAGCCTTTCAAGTCGTCCTTTGCTGTCACTCTTCGAATGTCTGGATTTCACACTTGTCTGCATGTGCATTTGTCCTTATCTCAAACAGTCTGCTTATCTGTCCTGGTGATTATTTCTGTTGGTCTGTCTCCTCGCCTGACACTCACTTTTTTATCTCTTTCTAAGATCATTTCTCTGCATACGCTTATTTTCTCTCTGGTTTTAAATTTCTAAGAGCGTAGGCCGTGTTTGTGTGCCGTCCTTTTTGTCATGCCTCTGAATGTTTCATCCGGGTGTGTTTTTTCCTCACAGTCACTGCAATGGTTGTGGCGTGGATCACTGTGATGGAGGGTAACATTTGCAAACTCGTTTTGATGGTAGCTCTTGTATCCCTCTAGCTATGTGTCTACATGCAGAAAAATTAAAATTGTTAGTTTGTTTTGAGCTTTTAAAAAATGTGTACATTACCATAACAGCTTTAGGGTAGCTTATAATTGATTTTGAATTTATTCAGCCAGTTGTAATGCAGTCAAACCTCGTTAGCCATTTGTGAAATGGCTGAACTCTGTTAGCAGTTTTCAGTTGTTCTGCTGTAGCATTAGCTGATCAATTGCATACCTCACCTGCCACATTAACGTTTCTGACGTCTGTATTTATCAAAGGTCTTTCACAGGTGCCGAAGTTTCCAGAACTTTTTGGTAAATATTTGACTCCAGGCAGACTGGATAAATTGTAGTTGTAGAGTTGTAGTTTAGATTAGCTTTGAACCCATACTCTCCTTATGAACACATCAATACCAGAAATCTGAAAGCTTTCTCTCCATCGCAAGTTTCCCCCTCAGAGCAGATTATCTGATTAGAATTTGCTCCTTGGCAGATTTTTTTTTTAACCCATGTGTTGAATATTAATGAAAAATGGAGGGGGGACGGTTGGAACTGAAGAACTGCTCAAACCTTAGGACAAAGGGCTCTAATAATATGCATCCACCAATGTTTGCATAGAATTCTGTGCTAATTTTAATAAGCTTAATTAATGACCTATTTAGCATAACTGCTTACATTTAATTCTGTGGTGATTATGGTGGGACTGTGGAAAGCCCAAGTGGCTCTTACTGTTTGATAGTTATCAGTTGAATCACATTCAAGGTGCATGCTAAGTGGCAGTTTCTCCAGCAAATTATAGTTTGTCTTGCAAACACGAGTGTATTTAAATAACTGATGTAAAAGTGTCAGAAAAACACGCAGAAATGACGAAGAAACAACATTTGACTCTGCTTGTCTAATAAATACTCACTAACGACATGTCCCGCATTCAGTTAGGTACATAAATCTTTAGGAAAACACACAGCCTTGCTTCTCAACACCACAACAGTGGATTTAAGTCTGCACTTTAATCACGTGTTATAAGTACTTTAGAGATTTTTCTACAAAGTCTGATTGTACATATGTGGTAATTCTGTAAATAATAAACAGCAATAATTTTGTTTAATCCCTTGAATTAAAGCTAAAAGTCTGCATTTTACTTGATTTATAAACCACCGTGTTCGTGTGCAGAGCCAAAACTTTGTCTTTGTCTAGCAAATTATTATGGACCAAACTGTATATGGACAGTTAAATAAGACAACTTTATTTGTCCCTGCAACGTGTCGGATATGTTTCCTTTAAACTGCTTCACATTTCCCCCGTTGTCCAGCAAAACAACATTTTCTAGGTCACTGTTCAGCCACAGCTGAGGCTCATTTACGATACCATGTCAGGCCAGGGTTGAGACTAGCATTGCCCCATTGTTAGTCAGCTAAGGTGGCATGGCGCAGTCAGCAGAAAGGAAGTCGTACTCAGTGACTATTAGGCTGGGATTTGTCAGAGTTGGCAGTCTGTGATTCAGACCCGACTGTGTGTACACCGCCACTCATTTAGGAGCTGGCTTTCTTTCAACTCCGGCATAGAAATACAGGTGTGAATAACTCGCAGTGCTGCAATGCCCCTCAATCTTTCCTGAAAGCCCTAAGTGTCTGCAATTACTCTGAAACAGAGATGGCTCTCTCAGCCCATCGACCCAACAACTGACTGACTGCTGCCTCACAAGAGAAAGGAAAAGGAGATGGGCACAGAGGGGGTATAGCAATGGCAATAGTTAAAGTTAAACACTAAAGTAGTGCATTAAAGTCAGACCTATAGCTTGCAATAGTAAACCAACATTTAAACTCCTCTTGTAGACATAACAAATAGCCAAAGGTTAGAACCTAAATCCTGATTAACCCTGAAAAAGCCAGATTAAAACAACATTTATAGCATTAACATTCATCAGGGTAGGAGCTGCATGTATTTTTTGGTATATAATTGCAAGCCAAGATATGTGCATTTTAAAGACTTGCTTTAAACCCCCATCCACCCCCATTTCACTATTTTTCCAAGACAACAAACATGATAACTTTTCAGCCTTATAACTTTCACCAAAGCACGTCTTAGCTGCTCATAACCAGTGATAGGAATAACGACGTTATAAGTAACGGCGTTACTTTCTTCAGTAACGAGTAATCTAACTAATTACTATTTCAATTGTTACAACGCCGTTACCGTTACTAACAAGAAAATGCGGTGCGGTCGCGTTACTATTTTTCAACAAACAGACGGTTGAAGCTGTGTTCAGTTTACCGCACCCTCGCTTTCTGGCAGACGATCACTTTTTGCCACAACACTTGCTAGCGGGCAGAACAACATGCGGCTGTTTGACTGAGAAAGAATAAAGTAGTCGTGGTAAGCCAATCACATGAACATGTCAAGATGACAAAGTAACAAGGTGATATATACCAGTTTTTAAATTGTGTAGATAGGCCAGGTAAAACCAGAGTCATGATAAACAATATATACGCGGTGTTTTTTCCTGAATACTTTCATCACGTTTCCTGTATAAGGACAGCGCTAGCAAGCACTCTCTGCTTATGACCAAAAACAAAAAACAGCCTTTTTTGTACAATGTCGACCAATCAAAAAATTATATGGCAACATGAGATTTGGTTGTTCAGGAAGAGAAGGAAGTTTTAGGAGTGACGGCGAGAGAGAGTTTTGAGATGTGAGAGATTTGTGACATTTAGCATGCGTGCAGTGTGTAGTGGATAGTTTTGTGTTGTGTGTCCGAACAATGAGGTGACTACTGAATGGTACAGGTGCTGCCAAAAAGCCACCAAAGCCAGATTACAGTGTAAACGCTGTCTCCTGGTAGAAAACAGGAGGAGTGATACACCATCTGTTGTCAGACCTGCAGGTATCAGGCTTGTGATGTTCTCATTTATAGTGGACAGAAATAATTTTTTTGGAGTGCCAGAAATAATTTGTGTGGCATCTTAATTCATTCAGAACACCTGATTGTTCTGTAAATAAAAAAAGGGGGTAAAAGGTAAATGGTTGCGAATAACTTTGTTGCTATGTTGTAAACTTAGTAACTATCATAAATTACTTTTTCACAGTAACTTGCCCAACACTGCTCATAGCTAAACTGATGCCTTTAAGGACTTTTATTCATTTCTAGTTATCTACATAAGAATCATACACGTCCCGTTTAAACATTTGACATTTCCAGGGCTATCTTTGGAGGCTTTTTGGAATAAAAAGTAAAGTGGAAAATAAGTAAACCCCTGATTCCCAAAGGCAACAAGAGAAGAGAACTGATCATGCTGTCAGTAAAAACACAATGCCAGATACATCTATATTATGCATTATTCTGTTTTAATGAAAATTGTGGGGAAAAGCAAGTCAAAAAAAAGGTAGTGCAGGGATATTTGGAGCCATAAGTGCAGAGCCTGAAATAAGGCAGATGCATATAAATCAACTAACATAAGCCTCAGCGTTTAGCCTCAGGGGAAACAAATTCTTGCACCTTTCTTGAGACTTGAAACTGGCTCATTTACAGTTTCTCTTCTAGCTTTTTATTCAACAATTCTCACCTCCGAGGTGCAAGAAAATGATTTTTGATTATTAGGTTGTCACAAGGCATTAGAGGCTGGTTTTATATGTGTGTATATATATATATTATATTTATTAAACTGACATTGAATGAGAGACTGGGTTAGAAGTTTTATATTGTTTGGTCCCATAAGAATAAAACTCTGGCTTTCCGTCACTAACAAGACCTTTTTTATTCCCTGTCAGCGGTTACATGTGAGGTGTAAAGGCTTAAAAAAAATACAATTTTTACTTTTCAGTTTTTAACCAAATTGATCCTTTTTTTCTTTTACTCCATCATCACCGACCAGATTTATCCTATAAAATAACTCCGTGGATGAAACAACTCTATGAATGTCTCATGCTTGAGAGTTTATGCAAATATCTCTCTGTGGATGGTTATTCTAATTTTAAACGTTGTCAGTCTGCGGTTTGGTGCTGTGCAGTCTAATCCATGTAAAGTAATTTTACCTGAACGTCTACACTAAAAACTGACTATAATAG
Organism: Hemichromis elongatus; assembly: GCA_015108515.1. Lineage (NCBI taxonomy): Eukaryota > Metazoa > Chordata > Actinopteri > Cichliformes > Cichlidae > Hemichromis > Hemichromis elongatus. The sequence continues at coordinate 7,115 of VUQR01030793.1, forward strand.
TGCTGGGTGATTCTTTTAATTAGCGCTACAGGATGTGTTTTAATCAGCTGTGAAAACAGAGTACAGGAACATGAGAACACTTTTAGTATTGCTATCCTCACTGTGTTTTGGTATTCTCAGGTGGCGCCCTCTGCCCGAACAGCAGCTCCCTTCAGGAGGTTCGCAACTGTAACGAGCACCCCTGCACAGTTTACCACTGGCAGACGGGGCCCTGGGGCCCCTGCACCGAAGACCCCTCTACGTCCTCCCTCAATACTTCTGTGGGTGTCCGGCCCAGCAGTGACGGCGAGGTTCCCTGCTCCATGGGAATGCAGACTCGCAAGGTCATCTGTGTCCGAGTGAATGTGGGCCAGGTACCACCTAAAAAGTAAGCTATATTTCTGCTTTCTTTGAGCACTTGTTTATGTTGGCGTTTAACCAGCGCACAGCCATTTAAATGCTGCTACAGAACACTGATTGCTTATTTCCTGCGTCTCTGATTTGTAGCTGTATATAACTGTGAAATCAACTCCTGGAGTGCTGTGTTGTGATGAAAATTGCTAAGTTCTCAGACCTAAAATCCACTTGCTTTGAACAGTATTTCACAATCATGCGTTATCGAAGATGGAAGAGGAGGTGTGTGTTTTCATTTCAAACGGATCTCTATGGCAGCTGATTTGACTGATTTGGACACTTTTCACATTCAAAAGAAAGAAACTAATCAGTGAAATCTGTAGCAGCTCTAAGTAAAAGACGACAGTGAGAGCTCTGGTTGTCTTTTGATGAGTGAAATGATGTGTTAAAGAACCCCTTGTGTTTTAGGTTGTTGCTTAATGAACACAAAAATACAATGAAAATGAAATTTTAAAAAGCCCATCTTAAACGCTCGGTCAAATAGTGATGTACAGGTTTTGTTTTGTTTTTTGGTGTGGAATGGAGTATCCGTGACATTAGGTAAATAATTTTTATCTGTTTATTTTAAAGGACGTCAGCGGTAAACTGTACATTGCAAAACTGAGACTGAAAGTCGATGAGATTAAAAACACAAAGGAGAAGTCAGAAAGCATGTGACAAATGAGAGAGACAGCAGTGGGTGGGGAGCAAAGTGAAATAACAAGACGCTGAGCAGACTCTACGTGAAGTTAACTCCCAATTCCTATCTCCCCTTTGCAGGCAACCACAGATAAATAAATAATCTCTGTCCCTGAAAGTCTAATTAACCCTGCCGTTTTGGGCGCTGGTAATTTCTCATTGATGATAATGACAGTAATTAAATGGGATTGATACTTTAAGGCAATTTAATCATGGGGGAGATGAGAGACAAGATGTTTGTGGTTAGCTCTGAAGACCACACTGCATGAGGCGAATTCAAAACACAGACGCGTTTACTTTAACATCCGCCAAAAAGTTCATCTCTAGTCTGGTGTCTGTTATGCTTGGCTGATTCACTTGACAACAGAAGATAAAGGAGTTGATCTGCGTTTGTTGCGTTTTGCAGAAAATGAATCCAAGGCAAATTGATTTCGGCCCTGCAAAAATAAAAACAAAAGGTCCCCTAATATGTGTTCTCTTATGTTAAATTAGTTCCTTTTGTTTCTCGCTATGATTCAGGAACAGAAAATCCCCAAGCGTAGTTATCACTGAGTAGGGGATGGCAACATCAATTATTTAAGGGGTCGGTGCGTGTTGAGCATGTTACAACGGAAATGTGATTCATGGAGAACAACACGGGATGAAATGAAGATTAATGTCCAGTTCAGCGGTGGCTGTTGGAGCAGCTGACCCTGTCGGTGAAGCTGCAGAACAGGGGTCAAAATCCTGGAAGTCTTTTATTGTGTGTGTTTTAAATCTACACTCCTGGCAAAGCTGGAGAAACAGATAAACACAGGCTCAGTGGCGTGGAGAGTAGCAGGTGCAAAGGTGTCAAGGGTAATGGCTTTGAGTGGCTGACAAAAAGAGGTTTCAGTCAATTTGTTTCCATTATCTTTGTTTTTACTGCTCAATAACTTTGTATAATCAACTGTAATTTGCAACAAGGGTAAAAGAGCAGCATGTAATAGTGTCACTAGCAGAAACTGAAAAGAAGATATTGAAAGGGGACTCCTACTCACTCAAGGTGGTTATTGTTGAAAACCTCAGCTGAGCCTGTTTGAGGTTTTGAATAATGAAAGTCACAAAGGCACCTCAAAGAGGTCCAATAGGTCTTTGGGTTATTGTAGGGTCTACATTACAATATAAAGCGCCTTGAGGCGACTGTTGTTGTGATTTGGCGCTATGTAAATAAAATTCAATTCAATTCAAAGAGTTGTTTGACATTTTCAGCCTTCAGCGGAGACGTCTTTTTCTGTGACTTAACTAATGAGTGAGTTATTTTGGCGATGCTGAGCTCTGTGTGCTAACAGGCTTGAAAACAGTCCATCAGAACAAACAACACAACGAAAATGAAGGTTTAGGTTGTAAAGCACATCCACACCCATGTATCAGGAGGTCTGTCATACTCTTTATACACTCACAAGTAGGGCTGTTCGATATAACGATATATATCGGATGCCGATATAAAAACGTCTATCGTTTCATATTTCGCAATCGTTGGTTTCGTGGTGTCGCAAAATAAACTGTTTACGGCAATATTTATTTCATTGTTTTGGTGGTCACTGTAGAATTCCTTAAAGTTAAAGTTTAATATAACCACACTATAGACGGACAAGCGACTGATTTTATAAATTGTCGTTAACAACATCGACAGTAAAACAATCGCGTGGCTCCGCCGTCTGCTTGTTTGCTTTCCACGTAAACCTTTCACAATAAAGCAGAACATCCTGTTGAGATTTTCCAAAATAAACTGAGTTGCCCGAGTTTACAGAAAATGTAAAAAATTTGTTATATATATATCGTTGTCGGACGATAGATATCATTATATCAGGATATGAGATTTTGGGCATATCGCACAGCCCTACTCACAAGATTAGTGTTGCTGTAATACCTTACTAATTTTTCTTTTCTTTTCTTAATATTATTGAAAACAATGATAAGACATTTCAGCTGATTATGAAGCAGCTGGGATAAAAATGAGTACTCATCACGTTTGAGGCCACGATTCTCAGCTGGATCAGGGGTGTAGTGCCCAATCTCAGCTGGAGAGGAGTTGCTACACCAAGTGGTGGAGCTCAAGTAGCCTATATCAGGGTCTTTTCTATTTTTGAGTGAGAGATTGAGAGACAGGTTCAGGTAGCACCTGTCGAGAGGTGGAAGCTGTACCATCTGTTCTGGTGAGAACAGGTCTATAAAAATCAGAAAGCTTTACTTGATTTAACTTTAGCTGATCTCGAGTGTCGTCTTACAGGATTTCCAGAGCACTTGTTTCACATTGCTTCCTGGAACTCCACGTTAGACCATCTTCACTTGACAGCAAGCAAGAATGAACGTTTCTTTCAAACTGACCTGAATTTTATAGAGAGGATCATCACTGGTAATGAGGAACTCCAGCTACAGCAGCATGCTTCTTTTCAACAGTTTGAAGTTGAAGAGTACATGTTTTTCAAGCCCAACAGCAGCATGGCAGGTGAGGATTGAGGCTGGGAGAATTGTCGCTGTTTCTTTGTTTTGCTTTGTGTTTTGTTTTTTTTTGTTTTTTTTTAGCTGTACCATCCTGAGGTTTCTGGAAATGCATTTAAAATGCAGGAAGATCTTTTTGGATACTAAAGAACAGTCTTTGATACACTGGCGTTGATCCAATAACTATTGCCAGAGCCAAAGTAAAAAGGAATACTACAATGGGACCAGACTGAGGAATCTAAAGTTTTAGCTGTGCAAAATACAATCCAGAGGAAAAAACTTTGAATGTGAAATCAAGTAAAAAGTGGGCCTAAGTGACAGGCAGAATGAGGGTGTTTAATTTTTGTCAGACAAAGACCGTTTTTTTGTTTTTGTTTGTTTTTTCTTGAAGAGCATATCTATGATTAATTTCATGAAATACATTCAAACTGATAAGGAAATGCAGGAGCTGGATTTTGTATAGCAGTCAAGTGTCTTCATTATTCTCAGACCAGCCAGTAAGGCAAAGAGAAAATATGGTGGGTATTAAAAAAAATAAATTACTCCTTTACTCGACCTACTTCAGGCTAATGTCTGGTTGTTAGAAAATCAGATGGATGAAATGAGTGTCAGGCTTACTCAGCAGTGAGAAATCCCAGACTGTGCAGATGTTTTTGTAAATGACAGAAGATGCAAATAATCATATTTTGACCACAGTGGATCTGATCGAAATGTATTTCGCCCCTGTTGCAGAACAGGGGCTGTGTTTTGTCAGCCATAACAAACACCACTAAAAAGGAGACCTGAAATCTAGATCCAGAATAAACATGTATGTATGGGCATCTCTTTTTGTTTCATCACAGCTGTGCAGATTTAAAAGCGCGCACTGACACAATTGTTTTTTGTTTTTTTTTTTGTATTTTTTATTTTATCAGGCAGATCAGATTTTCCATTAGATACGGGATTATTGGATAAAACATTTCTGGCATCCATCTCCAACTCCCAGCGTCTTAAAAGGATGGGACTAGCAGTTGTATTTAATGGGTTGTACCTCAGAAATAGTGTGTGCATCATCACTGCTTGAGTTTCTGTCTGCCTGGGGGCAAAAACAGAGTGACAGATACTGAGAGCGCTGTCAAACAGAAGTCTCTCCACAGATTGTGAGACGGCTTTTCACGGTTATGGAAGAAGTTAGCCTTCAGGGCTAGAAGAAAGCCTTTCCTGCTAGAAAGCATTCTTGGAGAAAGTGTTCATGGTTCATACTAGAAACACGTGAAACACACATGGTTAATGTTGTGAAATGGACTAAATTAAACTTAAACAAGATCTATGTGTAAGCCTGGGTTGACTTTTGTTAACCTTACAAGTCTGTGGGAGGATATTTGGTGGAAAAGAAAAGAAAATATTTCAGTTAAAAATACACACAACATGAAGCCCAGTCCCATGTATGAATGTGGCCATATACTCGCTCTGAGTCTTGTGCTTTACCCATTTTCCCACTAGCTCTTTTCACCTCTCATCATTGAAATGTGATGCTGTCCATGGTGCTGAAGACATTTTCTGATCTCCTGTATACATGCTTCATTTAGCTCCCCTGAATTTGACCGCATTTTTGTTTTATTTTCTCTCTTTCTTAATGAAACACATTTCACCTATGTGTGCAGTTTTAATACTGAAACAAATGCATACATATTTATGTGTACCAAATGCTACTGATCCTCAAAGTTAGGTATTGAAAAATGGTTCTGAGCCAAATGCTTCTTTGATTTGAGCTTTTACGAGAGTCTGAATATATGTTTTTCCAGCCCCCAAAATTCCATCTGGTTATTTCTTGTACTTAATAAGTTAGAAGGGATCAAAATGCCAAACAAACTAAATTAAATCAAAAGTGCTAAATTTAGACCTACTTCAAGGACTTGAAACTCAGAGAGTTTTTGTAGTGAAGGTAGAATTTTACATGAGTTATTGTACAAAAAAAAATCTGCAAATTTAAAAAGACACTCATTGAATAACCTTTGTGATTAGTTTTGACAGAAATACACTGATGGCAGAGTAAATGCAGGGATTGGATTAAGGTTAGCAGACCTTAAGATGATCTCTGCCCTTAGTATTCTCAGGGCAGCCAGTCAGATCAGCCAAAGCAAAGATTACTGCAAGCAGTGCAATAAAAAGAGAAAAGATTGACCTAAGGCTATTCCTCTACCCAACTAACTTTTAGCTCAAGTCTAGGAAAATAAAATGAAATAAGTCTCAGGTGTGCTTAGCAATAGGATACGAGAGATTGTTGCGCCCACATCTTCACAGAGACTGAGCTCCATCACAACAGCCTGGATCAAGCTTTTGTACTTGATGGGCGAGAAGGCAAAGCAGACACTGGAGAGAGATCTCAACACCAGCAACACCAAGGATACGTGGCAGGCGATTCAGAGCATCACAGGCTACAAAAGCAGGAGCGCCCCCACCATGTGTGAGCCCACGTTGCCAGATGGGCTGCATATTACCCTCGCTTTGATCTCCTCAACAAAGAGTCAGCTGTAAAGTCGACTCTACCTCCAGAGGACCTGCCACTATCAGTATCCGCAGAGGCTGTTAGAAGAATCCTCCTAAGGATGAATATGAGTAAAGCTGTTTGGCCTGATAACCTGGCCGTGCACTAAAACACCCTTACTAACATTTTTAGCAGATCATTTTGTCAGTGTTTCAAGACAGGCGCAATTATCCAAAGGTGCATATGTGTGTAGTCTGAATGCCCTCCGGCACTGATCCCCATTCTGAAGTAGTGCTTTGAGAGGGTGGTTCTTCAGTGCCAGCCTCGCCCCTCACTAGATTACATTCAAAACGAACAGAACCGCAGAAGGTGCTGTGTCCACTTGTCTTCAAAAACCTTGCAAATAAAAACACCTACATAACAATTCTGTTTGTCAAGTTCCACTCCATATTCAATACTCCCCCATGAAGCTGACGGGCAAACTCTGAACTCCAGGATTCAATACTGTGCTTTACAACTGGATATTGAACTTCCTCACAAACGGAGTCCAGACAGTTTGGATTGGCAGTCACACCTCCTCCACTCTATTCCTTAACAGTGCGCTAAGTTCCTTCCGGTTCATGCTGTACAGTCATGACTGCACTTGCAGGCACTTAAAGAGAATTTTGAGATGAAGTTTGCAAATAACACCAGCATCATCCACCAGTTTACAAGCAATAACGTGAGTTAAAATCTAGTGCAGAGTCGTGCACAGAGAAGAGTCATGTTAATAAAAAAACAAAACGGTCATTTGATTTAGAAAAGAAGATGCAAAGACAACTAAAAAGCCATAGTCCTCACAGACCTCAACTCTGGTGAAGAAAGCTTCAATGGAAAAGAACTACTTCAGGAATTTTAGGAAGTAGTTTTGTCAACTTTTACAGAGGAATAGTAGAAAGCATCCTATCGGGAACCATCACAGACACAAAGAATGGGATACGGATGGCCCAGGATATGAAGGATTTACAACGGGTGATTAAAATCATCCAGCCACATCAGTGATATCAGTGAGGTGCGGTTTCTCTGCAGAGCCCAAAGGACACTAGAAGACAATACCCATCGCAGCCGCGCAGTCTGTTCACAGCTGCCATCTGGCAAGGAACGCAGATGTGTTCAGTGCTCTAGCACCAGACTTCAGAGCAGTTTCTTTTATTGGGCTATGAAATTATTAAAGTCATCCTCCACCCTCCCCCACGAAAATAGTTTTATGACTTGGTTATTTATTAATTCATTCTAATTTTTTTGTGAGTAACATAATGAGATTTCATCTGTAATTTCATTGTACAATTTTTGTTACATTATAATAATGAAACCCAGTATCTTGTTCAAAGTCTTTAGTTTGATTTATCTCATGCCACAATCACTGGAACGAGTCCAAGCTTTATTGCACTGCAGAAAAAGACTCTCTGACTGCACAACTTTGCCCTTTTTCTTAGCCCTGAACACTTAAAAGTTTTGGATGCTGCCCTCAACTTTCACTCTTCACTCGGAAATTACTTTGACTTTTCACTTTACTGCAGCAAACACTGCCACTGAGATGGCTTCTTCTAATGCAATTGCCAATTAACATATACCAACCAGCACATTCTCTGCTATAAAGAGTTCTGGCAATCAACACTAACTGAAGCAAGTTTCTAAAGAAACATGAGACAATTAACAGGGTGGAAAGGCAACAGGAGTTTTTTGTCAAAACAGAAAGAAGAGACAAAGCATATGAAACGTATTCAATATTTGAGGAGGAGCACAGATATAATAGATCACAGATCACAATTACAAAGGTGTTAAGTAGCACGCATAAGGAAGTTAAGAAATTTGGTGCCTGAATCCAGGTTGAACCAGGTTGAGCAGCAGCTTAATGCTAAAGTAATGCATTATAGTGTCTTTCTTCTATCCAATCCAATCCAATTTTATTTATAAAGCACTTTAAAATACCCACCACAGGAACAAAGTGCTGTACAGAAAATTAAAAAGCCACTAGAATAACAGAAAAACAACAAAAACAAATAAATAAAATGCATAATACAATTAAAACTAAAATTAAAACAGCCTTTATATGATAAAAACCAAGATAAACCGGCATAGAATCAACTAAAAACAACTAAAATAAAATTAAAACCAACATCTCACGTGGTGTCAAAGGCCAGGGTAAAGAGCTGCGTTTTCAGGAGAGACTTGTGTGATATATACAGTAATGGATTGTCTTATTCTCTGGGTCATCGCTAATCTGCTTTGCTAAGTACATGTTTAGACAGGAGAAGTGAAGTTGAGATCTTCTCAGAAATTATGTAATTGGTTATTGGTTATTAGCTTCCATGGCTTTCATGACTCCTTATTGTATTATTTTTCAGATCTCATCTCTTTATATGGGGTGTTGTTAACATCCAGTATAAACTTAGAAACAATCAGATGCTTCTCCAAAAGTGTTACATGATGAGAAGACAAACTAAAACTTGTGCACTGCAGATTTGAAGAGAAACTGTCTGAGAAGTGTCATGTACCAAACAAAGACAATCAGAGTCAGCTGGAATGAGCACTAGTCACACGTCAGCAGTAATCAAAAAGGATATGACACGTACACCATAGAGAGATGACAAATTTACTTCACTGGTTTTCATTTATTTATTTGCAGTGTATTGTACTGAAAAAGACTTACACCCGCACCCCCCACCACCATCAACACCACCTTTTTTTTCCCCGTTAATGTTCTGAAGACCATTTTTTTCTCAGTCAAGCCTTATCCTGCGGCTCCTGCTCCTAATCCAAACATCAAACGTGCTCTGACAAACATGAAAAATGAAACAAAGATAAAAAAAAACTTAATTGATCTTTTATAATGACTCCATACTGTATGTAATATTTACCACCCCGAGATAACAACAGGAAAAGACTAAAGTGAGGCAGCTTGTTAGTAGAGTTGAGAAAGTTGGATGCATTCATTAGTGTGTTGACTGAAAATCGAGCAGTTGCTGTTCTTTTAGTCGGACAATCCTTTAATCCATTACTGTGGGGAGAAAAATGCAGAAATTAAGCCTAGTGTCAGTTCAGGCAGGCCACAAAGTCAAGTTCAGCTACAATCCTGGCTAAAGTACTTTAGTGCATCTGAATATCAAATACTGATATACTGCTGGATGCATTATTTAAGCTGCTTTAGCTTGCTGACAGCTACTTCGCTTCGGCCACTTTGCAACCCATCTCAGTTCCTTTTTCTATCAGTATATTATCTATCATCATTAGTTCCTTCTCTCTTGTTGCCAATTGTTTCAAATTATGGTTTTCTAATAGGCTGAATCTTCTTTGGTCTTGTACAAGCGCCTTATATCCTCTCATTCAGTGCTTAAAGAATTCTGACCTTTTTGTTCTATAAATCAAGCGATTAGAAGAGAAAATTTATCAGGTCTACTTTTAATAAAACACATTTTAGTAGCAGTGTGTGATTTACCCAGCAGGTGGCTTGAGAAAAAGCTGCAATGATCCTTGTTATAGATCTACAACTCTAAATAACAGCGATACCACAGCTTTACTTACAAATATAAATAACTGCAGGTGGAAGTAACAATCTTCATTTGGCTTTGAAAATAATTAATTTATCTTATTAAATCCCCCTCAGATAAGGAGCTGACTCCCCTTTCTCTCCCGTATAATCATAGATACAAACCAGGCCTAGAACGCTACTCCCCTTCACATATAATTGATAGTGAGTCCTGCAAATAGTGATGAATCATGAGACATGCAATAACAGTATGCACAGTGGAAATTTACTCACTACAAGGCCTTTAAGGTAGGTGACCCTTTACAGAGCCTACATGCCAGTCAAACAGTTGGAGGGATTGCCTCATTTGGTCATTTATAATGATGGACAACTCTGTTTAATATTTAAAAATAATTGCTCCATAGTTTCCCTTATATGTTCACTTAGGTCGTGATGCGGTCACTCTTCAAGGACCATGATATATTTTTTGTTTATCCCTCATGCCTTTTAGTTATTTGCATTCCTGTTTTTCCACCTATTTATCAAGTGTTTCCCTTAACTTGTCATGTGGTTGTAGTGTGCCCTTGTTGTTTTGGATCAATCTCTCGAGATTTCATTCACTGTTTAATAAAAGCGTGTTTTTAACACCACTTTTTCCTTGTCCAGAGCGTTGCGAGGGCTCCGGTTTCCAGGCCTTGTTTTCAACACTGGCGGTTTTTTGTAGGAGTGGGTAGACACGGATGGCTTTTTTTTGTTTTGTTGTTGTTGTTTGTTTTTTTCCTGCTCTACATGTCTTCATCTGGCACAATCCAACTGGCAGGTATTCTTGATCAGTGCACCCGTGGGATCCCAGCAAAACAAACAAACATGGCCGCCCGAGCCCTCCGTATGCAGATGTGCCCCGTCTCATTCACAGATGGATCTGTGCTGTCTTCCTCCCGCAGCCTCAGGCGGCGAACCTCACAGAGTGCATGTCACCCTCGTACACACAGTCACACATGCGCGAACAACACACACATACACTGACTGTCAAAGCCCAAAGACACAACAGAGACAAATATGTCAGTGCCTCGGGCTTGGGCTGCGATCATCCCTATCGAGAAAGCTGTTGTGGTGTGAGGGAAAAAAAACAATAACGTCTGCTTATTGATTCTGACAGTGTGTGCTGACACACACAGACTGTGTGTTTGTATAATCACATTGATGCTGTGGAATTTGTGAAAACGAATGATTCATGATTATGATGTTCGACAGTAGCTGTATTAAGCCCAGTCCATCATCTTCCTGCCATGTTTTCTAACGGAGGTTGTGTTTACTCCGGTTTTGACTATGATAGATAGCTAAAAGCCCTTGAGACGGAGGGCCATAAGATGCTAGTGAAAGGGCCCTTGAAGAACTCCAATACTTTTATGCTAAATTAAACTAATGATGTTCTTGTTTTGTTGTCCATAGTTTTGATAATGAAATTAATTAGGCCTTATCTTTTCCCACCAGACCATGTTTTTGTGTGCGTACACTTAAAACTACCGACATTTCTTTGCTCTGAATCTTCATCCTGTTCAACCATCTGCTCTTTTTTTTTTTTTTTTTTTTTTTTTAAAAAAACCTCCTTTTTTTTTAAATTTTTTTTTCTTTTTTTTTTCAGCC
>VUQR01030794.1:0-29665 GCA_015108515.1 Hemichromis elongatus
GGATGCATGTCAGTAACTGCCAGAGCTTTTAATGATAAGATGCATTTCATATTTCCATGTCTCCCTTAAGATGCGAGTCAAGTGTAAATTCTTTGGATGGTTTTAGCCAGGAAGATTTTTTTTCAACTCATCAATCTGTATCCAATTATCATCCATAGGTTTACAGATATTACTGTAGCTCGTGTGCATGTAATCTGGGAAGAACATTTCAACCGAAAAAAACAGGGCAGGGGAAAAAATCAGTACCCAGGAGCTTCACCATATATCTTCATCTTTGTCTGGATTGATAATCTGTTGCTAAAAAGTTCAAAATATTAAAAAAAAAAAAAAAACGCAATTAAAATCGTTAACCATGTGTTATAAAACTATTTAAACAATTAGCTCAATGCTTCTTTGCTTTTCCAAATATTGCTCTGTAAAATCAGAGGCCCTATGACTTGCATTCTTTGGTATATTGTGCCAGATAATCTCATAATATCACAGTTTAAACCAAATCAGCCAATGAATACACAGTCGGTTTGGTCTGCCTAAAAAACAGTCACAAGTTTAACTTTCACAGTTTGAATTCTGCTCCTACTAGATTTGAATGAGTATTTTTTTTTATGTTCATCTTTTGGAAAGGCCAGATTGGAAAAAATATAACAGAAGAAAGCAGAGAAGCGAGTTGAAAGTGAATCCAAACACAGCTGCTCCCACCGTCGCTGTCGGTGTCTTGAAACTCGGTGACCAGAGTTTGCAAATACTCAAAGCGGTCAGAGCCTCCTGACGAGCCGCTCCTCCACATCATCCACCACCAGCTCCGCTGTCCACTTTGGCCAAAAAACAAATATTTAAAAAAAACGAGATTTTTGTTCAAGGAATTTTTTTCAGAGGATTTTTCTTTTCAGTTTGTTCCTGGCTCGATCTGACCATGAAATGCCTCCGTGTAGCTGCGTGGATGAGACGAAGGTTCCGTTTAATCAATTTTTGTTTTAAAATCGGTTTCGATCTGCTAACATACGGTCAAGCCGCACTTACATAGAAGCAAATATAAATTACATTTTCATACGCAGTTAACGGTCTTCTATCAAAGATTTTTGTTAATGTGGCCCTAATAGTCCTCATACAAATTGACACTTACAAAAAACGGATTATAAGCTATTGATCTTTTACTTAATCTGATTTTGATGTAAAAACTCCTCACAAAGCTTTCTTCCTTTCACCAGCAAGTTTTATTATACTGGAAATTAATATTCAAATATAATTATAGCCTACACAATACTCCCCCGTGGAACTGCCGTTACATAAAAGTTAGAAACAAAAGCTAAAGAGGCCTAATACAAAATCCTCTCAGGTGTTTACCCTTCCAAAGAATGTCTCGGGCATCGTTTGGCTATTTATAATAACACTTGTTTTTTCTGTGATGGCAATATGGAATTGACAGAACATTTATTTTATGAACGTATATACTGTAAAGCCCCGTGGGACGATGTGCGCTACTGGCTTTTCCCAAAGATTCCAACTTACTTTAATTTTCAAAAAATTATATTACTTTTGCATCTCTAAGGAAAGAAATTTAAAAATGTCTTAAATGTGATCATTATTATGGGTAAATGCTTCATTCATAGGTGTCGATTTCTGAAAACAAAGCCCTCCTTTTTCACCTTTCACAAAAAACTCTGCCTCTTCCTCTCATCTGTAAAGTTTATGGACAAAAAACAAGCTGTGGATCTGCATCATATGGTTAATGAACTAAAGCTTGTAGAAACGCCTCCAGGTTATAACCTTATTTTGCAACTTTTTAATTTTCTTTTTAATTTTTTCTAACTTTATTATTTTATTTATTTATTATATTATTTATTTATTTATTTATTTAGTCGCTTGTTTATTTTATTTTCATTATCTGTCTTTAATATTTTGTAAAACAGTCTGTTCTGGTATTATCTCAAGTTGTAAAAAGTCTTTGACAATGTTGCCATATTTTATGTTCTTCTAACATTTGTTTAAATAAAAATAAATAACTTACAAAGGAGAAAAACTGTCAAGCGGAAGCTAGTGTCACGTGGTACCGGAAGTTGCTAATAACTGGGGAACACGAAGGAGGTGTGTACAGCACCCCAGCCAACTGTATGGGAAGGTCAGTGTTTAAAGTTCAAAATTAAGCCACGAATATGACGCAGCACAAACTGTCCGCCGGGAAACGGCTCGCCAAACCGATCTTGTTCGGGACGATCATCGTTGGACTCGCCGCTGCTTTTATTAATAGGTAACGTTAAAGTATGTTTACAGCTTGGTCACCTGTACGTAACAGACACGGTGTACCTGACATTTGCACATGCAAGTGTTTACCGCGCAACATAATAATAAACTTGCAGCTGCGTAAGAGCCGATTAGAAGTAAAGATTATAAAAGCAGTACGACTACGAATTAGTCCCACGATTCCGCAGTCCTTTAGGAGTTAAAGAGAAAAAAAAAATATATATATATATATATATGTGTGTGTGTGTGTGTGTGTGTGTGTATGTGTATACATATATATAATATCCTGTGTGTGTGTATATATGTATAAGTTTATTCATGCAATAATATTCCTGTCTGTTTTTGTTCATATTTATGTCCTGTCATTGTTTGTTTTTTTTATGTTTCGCATTCCTTTCAGTTTTTAATTTATATTCATGTTTTTAAACTTTGTTTATCTGATGTGTGCCTGTTGAGGTTGACCAGCTCAACACAATCACTTCAGTCATTTTGTCAGTTCTGATTTTGGTATGTATTGTCTTTGGTCTTGGTTATTGGAACTTTGGTCATTTTCTGCCTCATAGACTTGCCATTCTTTTCTAATAGGTTTGCATTTTTTTTTTGCAATTACAAGTATGTCTTTTCGGTGAGTTTTGGCTCCCTGTACAATGCCACTACCACTACTACACCCAACCGACTCACAGCAATATTCAAAAACTCAATGTTGGAACACAGACGGGCGGGACTTGAACTGGCAACCTGCCACTCCAAGGTGTGTAGTCTTACCACTACGCTGTCCACTAACCTCTGATCAGTAGGTGACCTGCTCTACCTCCTGAGCACCAGCCACATACAAAAGACATACTTGTGATTGCAAAAAAAAAAATGCAAACCTATTAGAAAAGAATGGCACGTCTAGAGGCAGAAAATGACCAAAGCTTCAACACAATACATCCCAAAATCAGAACTTACAAAATGACTGAAGTGAACTGTGAACAGCAGTCTGTGTTGGCCCTGCAGCAGACTGATAAGCTGCTCTGTAACAGCTGAGATGGGTTCTAACCTCCTGGCTGGCTGGCTTGTATCTAAGAAGCTTTTAATCATATTTACACCCTGTTAAAGGTATTGAATTTGCAGATGTTGCTTTTAAGACCTCTCAAAAACCCTATCAATACGATTAATTTCAAAGTTTTTTTCTTTAACTTTTTAGTCCCACCAACTCATTCCTGCTGTTTTACAAATCAATATCTGTTTTCTCACACTGAACCAGCCACTTCATATTAGAAGAAAGGTTGTAGACTTACAATTTTTTTTTTTTGGTTCTGTAATTAATTTTCCTTTGTCATTTGTTTTCATTCAGTATTTCTTCTGTTGCGCAGACACAGGTTCTTCGAGGACGTCATTGACCTCAGGGCTCAGGAGCGAGCTCGCAACGACGCCAAGAGGTTGGAAGTCCTGGAGAGGCGACAGAAGCAGATCAACGAGCTGACCGAGAAGAAGCAACAAGGGGGGAGCGGCTGAAGTCAGCGGCAGCCTGAACCTCAGTGCCTCTGCCTGCAGCAGACTGTAATACAGAGCAGGTGTCCACAGGTGGACGCTGTGCATGTCCACATGTGCAAAGATGACTTTGCTCAATATTTTTGCTGAGGCCTGCTTTCAGTAATGGATTTATTGAAGTAACCCTCACAGATTTGTGTAGACATCTGGGCCAGACACCACACCGTCCCCAGTAAAGGAGTTAAAATGGCATCTTTCCTTGTACTTGTTTTTCCAGCAGGGGGCAGAATTGACTGCAACCTAAAGGATCATGTCAATAAAAATCTCTAACTACAAATTATTTGTAATGTACATTGTTAAAAATCATTTAAAATGTACACCGCAAAGGTCTTTGCCATCTTTTCTTGGTGTGAGTTTACTTTAATCACGATTAAAAATCAAACCAGAGTCTTCAGTCTGATGGCTCTTAGACCATTGCTTATACTTGTATTTTCAGTAATAACTGATGCTGAACTGTCAAAATAAAGGTTTAATTCACTCTCACCGTGACATGACATAATTATTCACTCAAATACAAGATCTGTAACTAACAAATAAACATTGTAGATAGAGGGAAAAGACCATTTAGAGCTTGTCCAGCATTTCACGCTAAAGTAGTACAACAATTTAAAGGTTTCAGAAATGTGCTTAAGTTCAGTACGTGAGAAAATGTACTTGTTTGCTTTTCTCCACTTTAAAATAAAGCTACTTTCAGTAATTTGTTATTCACAAGGGATCAGTACAGCAGGTAGCACCTCATATTTGGTTTGGCAGATTTTTTTTTTCTGCCAGACAAACTTCCAAGGGATCCGTGTCTCCTTCCGGGATTGAGCTGGTTCTTTTTTTTGTGTACATGAATAGTTACAATAGTAAATAACAGATGCAGTATAATTATAGACTGTAAATACACAACATGGATATAGCTTGTGGGTCTGCCTATTGTTATGACCTGGCTCACCAGTCGCAACATAAAAAAATAAGACGAATACCAGAGTGTTACTGAGAAGAGGTTTTATCTTAAAATGGCATAGCAGGTTGGCTAGAATGGCTGTTGCCACCAAGGCAAAGACTAGTGAGCTTCCTGAAAGCCTGTCTCAGGTATACCTTTATCAACACCTGACTAGGTGTGGCCAATTAGCAACAGCTGAACACACCGAGGAGATTAGGGGCTGCAGTGGGGCGTAACACTATGCAGAAATCCCTTAATCTTGCCTTCCTTCTGGTGACCAGCAGGGGGCATCTCCCCTGAGAAGGCAGTCTGCATAGAAGTCTAATACTCACTGTGATGACAGTGACCCCTGTCCTGATTTGACTCATTAGTTTTAATTCTTATTGTATTAGGGTCCTTACAGGGCTTTTCGCTGGTGTAGTGATTAATATACAAAGAGCGCCCGTTCAAGACAGGTAGGACACATGACCTTCCTAACTAGTGTTGAGACAACGGAGTTCTTTTTTTGTCTTGGTAGAGATCGCGCAAAGATGTTTCCAAGTTTTCCACAGTCCTTTTAATATCCATTTCCCTTTGCATCTGGAGATCAGCACACTGCATCTTATGCTGTCCTATTCTAAAGGCTGATCTGAGGAGCATTTCACACGGACACACCTTTACAGAGTAAGGGGGTGGGGGGGCACCCCTCTTCAGTAGTTTTCCACTGCTTACTTACCTGGATGACTGGGCGTGCATCAAGACTTTTTTCACTACTCTCCTTCTCTTCCTATTATTCACCCTGGGGGGTTGCCCTCCCTCAGGCTTGTAACTGTGGCTTCCTGTCCTGGGGGTGGGGGTTAGCTGTTCTCCTGCCCTGTACCCCAGCCCCCTGCCCACACTCTGGGAACACTTTCCATTTGCATCCTACCCCCCAGCAACCGCCATATTACAATGCTGCAAGCAACCACAATCTATAGTCTCTTTAACTCCAATGTATACCAAGCAATCTATTATCCTCAACACTAGCTAGCTAGCTAGTTAGGAAGGTCATGTGGTGCAAAACCTGTGTGGCCAAACATTACCTGCAGGGAGCAGTTAAACTATGTTTTCTATCTATATTTTCTTTTCAATTAACCTTTAGCCACATAAGTTGAATAATAGAAACACTAAATGAATTTTATATTATAAAGCCATCATGTTGCCTGGCAGCCACATAGCAACAGGCAAAACTGAAATATTGTTATCAGAAAAAAATATCTACAACCTATTTTTTAATGTATTTATTTAAAAAACTTTTCCCTGTAAGATTAAGCAGAGATGGACCAAATCAGTACTGTAGCACGGGTACGTACTAGTAGAATAAAGCAGGGTAAGATTCAGGGCGTGTCTAAAAACCAAAATGTGGCATCACAGTGGTTACTTCCATCTTTTATCTGCAGTTTATTAGTATAGGTTTATGTAGGAAACTTCCTCAGCAGTAGTGTCTCTAGTGGTGAAAACAATTATTATTTTTTATCCAGAGAAATGATTTTCCGTTTTCAAGTCTTCTACAATCTTTTTAGACTGACATAATAATATAATTTGACAGCATCAACACATTTGAGAACTGGGTACGGGTGTTTTTCATCCTGACCTATAGAGTCAGTCAAATCTGATTTAAATGACATCTTCAGTTTTCTTGTTTTGTGTTTTCCTGGGCTACCAAAACAACACTCAAACATGGAAAACTCACTCTGAAAACAAAAAACAAAAAACAAAACCCTGAAAATAATTTTTTATCTTAAAAATTATTTCAAGAATCAAGTAAAACATAAATCAGTGATATAATTACATTTTTTATTTAAACATGCTATAAAAGAAATCTGAAATAAATTAAACCCACAAACAGGCAATATTGCACTCGAATGAAAATGGAAGAAAAAACAAAACACAAG
The DNA here is from genome assembly GCA_015108515.1 of Hemichromis elongatus. Classification (NCBI taxonomy): domain Eukaryota; kingdom Metazoa; phylum Chordata; class Actinopteri; order Cichliformes; family Cichlidae; genus Hemichromis; species Hemichromis elongatus. The sequence goes on from VUQR01030794.1 coordinate 6,616, forward strand.
GTCAAAGTGCTTCACTTGCAACTGAGAAAAGTTTGTGCAACTCAAAGAACTAAATGTGGATAAAATGCTTCGACTACAGGATGTAAGAATGCTGGTTAACTGGTCCGAACACTATGACTGCAGTACTTTAACTGGCTGCCTGTCAATAACGATCAATATGACCAATACTGTACACGTCATGTCACACAGTTCAGAAGTTACATAGTTTGTTTGGCTCACTGAAAAACTCCCCCCGACTCTGTGAAACTAAATAAGAAGTCAAATGCGAGCGCACGAGGATGACGCGGAAAGCTTGAATCACCCCAAATCACTAGGTAGACGCCATGTTTAAAACTGGAAAGGCTCTTATGTTGGATATTTGGAAGCCCTAATAATTGATGGAGTGACGGGCCACATGGCACACAGTTATTTAGGACATCTGCATCCAATAAACCTGCAGAATTTTTACAATTAGAGAGTTCAGCAGTGGTTTAACTGAAGCTACTTAGATTTAAAAAAAAACAAAGAAATTAAAAAAAAAAAAACAACAACAACATTTGGAGACTCTCATTAACAATTCCAAGACTAATTGCATAATATTTTCCTTTCCAGACGATATGCTATTATTTGAAACCACCTTATGAGTCAGGGGAGATCCTCGAGGAATCAAAAGCAGAGTGAAGCTTTACAGTCTTTGTGAGCAAACAGTGGATACAGTAACACATCACATACGGACAGGATCCCTAATTTACAGCAAACGAAGCACAAGTGAGGACAGACAGAGAGAGGCAGCGCGGGAAGACGAGGAGATGACCCACAGTAAAAGTACATCAAAGTTTTACAGTATTAGCCTTTCGTGTTCCCTGTTTTTGCGCCTTCTCTTCCTGTTGCGTTTCATGTTGACGTCACAAAGCCAGGGGCACTAAACCGGGGGAGGAGGCGGTGGGAGGCGCGGTGATGGCCATTCGGGTACCAGCTTCGAGTCCATTCACGGTCCTGCTGCAAGAAAACAGACTTTTAAAACAAAAGGTCCCGAAAGCAGATACACAAATTCACCCGTTACCAGCCACCAATCAATGCCTCCAAAGAGTTAAAGCCGTTTAATTTGAATGCAAACAAGATGGTCAGTATGGAAGCCCATTGGTGCCAGATTATGAAAGTCAAGAATCAGATTTAATAAAATGATCGGTCATTAAAACAAACAAAGATAGATCAAATAGACAATTTATTTAATTAAAAAGTTCTAAATAGTTTTTTTTAAGCAGCTGATAGTGAATACAAATGTGTCCAATAATCTGTATGTTCCCAAATCACCACAAGCATAAAAAAAAAGAAATAATCATCCAAAGGAACACCTGGCTGCCTGAAAAGGTTTTTAGCTTTCACTTAAATATGGACAAAAACAGCTAAATTCATGTGTAAGTTTTGTTTTGTTTTTAAGGTGCACACAATTACAAGTTATGGTGGCCCTAAAGGGAGATGATGCTAAATAAATAAATAGAAGCTTGTTTGAGACCGAATAAACTGAAACGCTGCACCGATACACGCTATAAAACAAAGACAATTTATTTTCTACTCTAACAGAGTCCTACACTGAGTATATAGAACTGTAAATCAGTACGAGAGACTTAAATGAATACTTGAATACAGTACTTTAGTAAGTATATACTTATCTACAATATAGTACTAAATAAAAAAGGGAAAAAGATCAGATAGCTTCAAAGCTTCTGTACTCTATTACTCTCTCAAGAACTGCCAACACAGGTCAAAGCACCGACGGCACACTGGGAGGTGGCTCTGTCCTCATTATCAATCGCCCTTCATCTCACGCAGGACAACAGCTGCATAGCAGACATGAGGCACTACCAGCGAACACAGGCGTGTGTTGCCAAAAATAAAAGTTTAACGCAGAGACTGGGAAGGAAGCAGGAGAGTCAGCCAACTGGTTTGACTGCGTATTTTTGTGGGTCACAGTTGGGGCATGACAGGCATCCTCTGTGTGGTATGAGTTTGAAAAGCACAGAAATTTGAGCTTTGGAGGAGTGCCAGTGAAAGTACATTTTCAAGACTGGGCTGGGCATTGTGTGCAAGTTTTCTTTACCGGTATCAAACTGGTGTTTCTGTGTATCCCAGTTCCTGTATCAACAGAGAGTCTACACCCCTAACTATGATGTAGTGTCAATTATACCACCTGACACTTTCTACTTGTCATTTTTAAATAGATCTTGAAACAAAATGCCCTTTTTGCAGCTTCCTGGAACTTCTTTTATTGAAGTATAAGGTCATTTTTTTCTTTATAAAATGGCCACACATAGCAGAGAAATGCACAGACTGAAGGTGAATGTGTCTGACCTACTTGCACTGAAGTCACCCAGACAATGCCCTTGTTGTGCACACACACTCTGACTATTTATATTTCTCTTGCACAGCAGAAACACTACACTTCTCTCGCTGCACAGTAAGGCTCTGATGGCAACACAAGCATGTAGAGTGAAAAACATTCAAGCTGAACATAACCGTAGTCATCATATACAACAATAAACCAACAACTTGTTCCTGTTAGTAGGTATTTCTGTGCCCGATGTCATATTTATTTCTGTCACGGAGCTCAACTGTTGCTCCAAAACACACCATGAGACTCAGCGTGTACTCCAGTATTTGTTGTGGTGACACTACACTCCTCTGCATGCTTTTCACCTGCTTTCCCTACAATAACACAAATAAAGCAAGAAACCAGCCTATTTTAATGATACTAAATGAGTCGCTGTGTTTGTAATTTACTCGTCCTTTGGGAGGCCATTTCTCTCTTGGGAAACTGCAGGATGAGCCATGTCTTTTAGGTACGGCTTACTAACGCGTATTACATTTTTAATTAAGGTTCTTAAGCCACTTGTGGTTATATTTGCCACCTTCATCAGGATGTTGGTTTTATGTTGGTTGTAAAATAAATTCATAAATATGTACAAGTCCGTCTGGGTGGTGTTAGCTCCCTAAACAAATCCAATCTTAAGATTTAACCAAAGGTTTTTTTGTTAATCCTCTCCCGAGGGACTTCCAGCCATAAAGTAAAACAAATAAAAAGGTATGGCAAAAAACGGACTTTGTTAATAGCATCACTGGTTAGATCTGTAGCTGAAAATAAACACTTTATACTAGTATAAACAAGAAAAACATGAATCACGTCACTTTAGAGTTGAGGGATTATTCCAGCAGCACCACGCCACCACCACTAAATGGTTATCTATTTCTACGAGATGGGAAAAGAGGCTTGTTAAAGAGCAGCGGCAGCATGCACGGCCCGCTAAACACTCTCATAACAGATGAAGGAGCTAGAATTACCCCAAATTAATGCAGGGAATATGACCATCTCAGTCCTGCTGGGGGGAAAACAAATGCACACCAGCTCAGATACTCCTTCTTATTCACGCAACAATACAAAATTGCTGTCCACACTTACATGTGACAGTAAGACTAAATGTGCTTTCACTTACGCTTTATCAAAATATGACGTATGGAGCGCCTGGGAGTAGTTTGCATTCAGCGCGTTGCTGTTGTCGAGAGCGTACGCCTTCCGAGCTTTCTGGTCTTTGGCAAAGTTCCTGCAGGCGGCGAGCTTCGACTCGAGAGCCTGCGAGGACACAAAAGACGAAGAGGAAAGATAGAGGACTCCCGACATGAAGCCAGAGGTGGAAATGAGAACCAGAAACAGGAAGGAGGAAAGACTCACCCCAACTTTCCGGAGCAAATCACTGACAATGTTGAGGGCTGATATTCTGGCCGAGGGGGTCAGAGGTGAGTTACTGCCATAGCCATTTGATAGCACTGGGGGAAAAAAAAAAGTAAAGAAACCAATTTATCAAATTCTTATTTTAGCGAAAGATCCAAAATCATTACCCTGTTTAAACAATTAGTTCCTCCTGTTTAATAACCTCTTGGCAGATTTCAGACATGTATTTATGAATATTTATTAAATTAAATACATTAAAATTAACTGTTAATCTGCTATATTTTTTTAAATTGAGCCAAAACATATTAAAGGGGGGTTTTTTTTGAGTCTGAAAAGAGATTTTTTTTGCTGCACCTTAACTGCACAAGAACTGATTGTGCAGCTTAGTCCTTACAGAAATAAATGTTTTTTGCATGCAAATAAACATGCAGCACAAAATTTAAATAAAGAGCTACTCAGATTTACATGTCTGTACATGCATGATGAGGGGGGGAAAAAAAAGAAAAATGCCTTCCCGAGAAGACGTCCTGCGGTTACCTGTTTGGTTGGCAAAGGCGTTGTCCAGACCTTTGCTCAGCGGGGTAGCTGGCAGGGAGAGGGAGGCCTGCACAGCCGTGTCCATCTTCACATTGTCCTGTGTGGGCGAACTCGGAGCGGACATCCTGGATCCGTCTGCCTGCCTCTCTCGCACGGCGAGCTCCTGCCGCAAATCTTTAAAAGAAAAAAAAAATAAGGAAAGAAATTTGTAACAAATATACAGGAAAACCCAGATTTTAACCTTCAGAGGAGAAAGACTGCAGCAGCTGCACATTAATGAGCTCGCCGATGGTGGGTTCATGAGTGAGTAATCACCTCTGGCTTCATCCTTTAATCTTTGCACAGAGACCAGCAGCGACTCCTTCTCATCCAGCTCGCTTTCCAGGAAGGCATTCCTCTCAATGGCCTGGTTCAGACGCTGCTCGAAGTTCTCAAGAGATACGATAGTTGCTCTAGAAGAAATATATAAAAAAAATAAACCACTTCATTAATTCTGTGCAAGTAGGCATGTTCTCAAAGGCATGTTCTCTGAATAATAATGAGTAAGTGATCAATATCTGAGGCTTATCCATTGATTTTAATGCAGCTTTGTCCAGCAATCAATTGACTTCAAGCCATTTGTTAATTGCAATGAGATCCTAGAATTGTATCTCTTGCAGATTTTTATAAAAATACAATCTATATTACAAAGTAGGTAAGAAACAGAAATGCATTCGCACTAAGTTAAAGTGGCATCATTTGTTTATCATACTGATTATTCTACATTATCCCAGCAACAAAGCTAGAGCTTAAAAATCACATTTAAACTTTGCGAGGCTGAAAACAAATGAAGTCAACGTGAAGTAGCTGCAGTTCCTCTAAAGGCCACTGGAGGCTGGAGCTGAAAGCGAGTCGTTACCTTGGCTATGTTTAACTGAACCATTTGAACATGTTGGTGGTGTTTATGCACTTTTACTGCAAATATCAGACAAATAATATAGATTACTGTGCATTTATAGACCATTCAGTTATGTGTGCTTCAGGTTTGATGAGCAAGAGTCAAGTAATAGCAGGAATCTGTGTCTGGTACAGCTTGCCAACATCGACTTCTAACTCCACCCTCTTTTCCAAATGTGATAACTTGCCCAAACCCCCCCCAAAGAAAAAATTAAATAAAACAAAGATCACAACAACTTCATTATAGTGGTTTCCTGAAAGTTAAAATTACAGCTTCTAAGTCATATCACGATAATTACATCCATCTTTTAAGTACAGTATATGATAAAAATATATCACATCTGATGGTAAAGGATGAAGCTGGAAAGAACAGAGCACAAAGGCAACGTTTTATTTTATTTAGTAAGTATTAAGAGTCCAAACAGACCTTTTGGCTCTTTCCAGGTCATCGTTGGACTGCTCGAGCTCTCTGACGTATTTGTGGAGCTGCTCCTTGATGCTGCGCGTTTGGCCGAGGTCGTCCTCCAGCATGGAGATCTGCTTGTAGCTCTGAGAGTACTGCTGCTCCAGCTTCTCCTGAGGAGGAGGAGGGCAGACGACGTGTACTGAACATCTGACTGAATGCATTTAAAGTCACATTTAAACACATGACTGAACAGCCCCCAAAGCACACCGTCAGTGCCCCATTCATTTTCCCTTTCCATTTAAAAAGAAAAAAAACAAAACAACACACAGCCGTTGTAAAGTGTGACCTAGTTATCTACCAGCTCTGAGACAATTGGCATGATAAACACCACCAGGCCTGTCTGTGCGTCTGACCTACATCTGCTGTAAAGTAATGACTAACTGAGCTGCAGCCTGCTGCAGAAAGGCCGGACCGTCCTCTGCTTGGTCTCGTTCAGCAGGTCCAATTAACAGAGTTTAAAAGCACAAATGCTGACATAAATCTGAAGCTCCGATTTGTGCAGCAGCCTCAATGCGCAAAACACAGCACGAGAATATTACTCACAAATCAGAAAATAACCCTTAAAATTAAGTCGTGTTTCTTGATCATCTTTAAAGAAAGGCTTTCTTAATCAATCGTTTTTGGAATATTAGTATTTTGTTTTTAAATGTGATGCAATACGAATGCTTTTAGTTCACCATAGAGAGTTTGATAAATGTGTATTTCTAGAAAATGTACTTGGCTCCTCACCCAGGACTGATTTGCTTTGGGATAATCTGTAGAAAATGAATGGACGGACAGAAAGAGGACGATTATTAAGGGTGCGTTTATTGATTTGCCTGTTATAGGCTTTTAGCCAATGAGTGTGTGCTCTCATGCTCAAAACGGTTTCCTACTCGTGTTTCAAACACCAACATGGCAAAGATTCAAGGATTTCAATGATCAGTTGGTGACATTGTGGCACTGACATCTTTTCTTATAGTTTACAATAAATATTCACAAATTGTTTCAGTTTGTTTTGTGTTGTTTATCTTTGCGGTCCTTCTTGGCCCTTTTCTTTGTTCCCATGTTATTTTATACAGGTTCTGTTTTGTGTCCTTTTTTATGTTTTAGTAAAAAATTTAATTTCTACATTCCGTTTTGGAAATGTTTCCTTCAAAGCTGTGCTAAGATACAAAGCTATAGTGCAGTGTGTAGTGAAATTAGAACCGTGAAGACATGCCCCAGTGTTGCTCTAACATCTCACCAGTGCTGCATTTCCTCCAAAAAAGCAAATTCGCTGGAGGTGTGAAGTCAGCGCTGCTGAAAGTGAAACCTGTCAGACACGTTGGCACAAACATGTTTTCCCTGCAGGTGGCTCGAGTCACCCGGCATGAAACACAGACTCAGAAATGAGCTGCTTGGATTTGGTAATTATGGAGCGAGAATAAGAACGAGACACGATCCGATGCATTATTTATGAGAGTCGCACAGATCAGACGCATCAGTATACAGCCAGATTAGGCCAGAACAGCTGGTGAGATTGGAAAGATATACCTGCGATACCCACTGCAGCGAGATTACCATTTAGATTGCACTTCAAACCATCTCATTTCCAGGACTGTACTCCGTTTTCATGGAAGCCAGTAAACTACAGGATAACCATTACAGCTAGAAAGGGAGAGCCACAAAAATAAGAGGTGTTGTTCTTTGAGAAGGCAACCAATAAACATTTATTCTGGAAGACATCGGCCAAGGTGTGATCGCCATATTCCCGTAATCTCTTACATAAACCACAAAGGCAAAGCCAGCGCTTCTACAGAAGCAGCAGCTGTTACAGACCCACTTCTCTTCGCTCCCGGGGGACTACACTCAAGGGCAGGAGATGATAGATGGTGACGAAAAAAAGTCCTCATATTTATTTCAAGGATACGCATGAAGACACTTGCCTAATGTCTTGTTAATATTAGAAACATATATACATAACGCTGGCCTCATCATAAATGCAGAGTCAGAGGAAAAGTCACAGTCACAGTGAAGGTCTTCTTCAGGCTCACCACATAAATCTGAGAAGTTTAATGAGATACAGTTAGATCGTTAAAATAAGCCATTATGGCTCAGTAGCAATTATTCTGTCAGATTTTTAATTAACCAATTAAAATTATTTTGTTCAGAAAATGGCACCAAAAACTCATCAGGACTTTTCCTGACCACACGGCGGCACTGAGTGGCCATGTTAAAAACATTCAGGGGCCATTTATGACCATTTATGGTTTAAGTAAAGAAACTAGATAAAGAAAAAGGTCATTACAGAGGTTTAGAGGTGCTGGTTGAGCTAGTTTTTAGCATACTAAGCTATGCTAAACTACTGGTTAGAGCATGCGCAAACTTTAAAGTAGTCAGCATCCTGACTGAACAGCTTCACTTGTTTGCAAGTTCGGATTTAATCTTCCAGAGAAATACTTTAATGGTGCCAGTTTATGGCATAAAGGCCTCTCGGTAAGCACAATGACCTTATCAGATAAAGCAGTTACTCTATGGACAGTAGATATTAACTGCGTGGCGTTTATTGCTCAAGCGTGGTCCGTCACATTGGATGCAATTACAAGGAGAAATTGTGCATTTCCTGAAGGGTTGGCGAGGGATGCCTGGAGGTTGCGAGTTGAATTTGGTAGCGCTGCAGCAAAGCTTACAAATTGCAAACCTAAAAATCCACTGCTGTGCCAGATTAGGCCCCCAGGCCTTTAGTTTGACTCAAAAACCGGATGTAGCCCACACATTGCCACCCACTGATTAGGGAAGCCTCAAAATGTCTATGATGGAAGTTGTGTCCATCTTTATGGCATCTACAGTCAGCTTTCCACAGACTCCAGCACTTACCTTGAGCGTTTCAACCTCATTCTTGAGTCTGTTGTTCTCAGACTGCAGGTCCTTCATTCGATGCTCAGCCTGGCCCAGCTGTGCTTCCAACTCAGCCTCCAGCTCCCTGCTCCCCTCCTGAAACTCCAGCAGCTCCTCCTGAGCCTCCTCACAGCTGTGGGCAGACACACAGAAAGCCATTAGACAACAAATCGAGACAGAGACAGAGGTAGGCGTGCAAGCCTGGGAGACACGGCTGGTGGGCGCATTCGTCAAACTTTACAGCTGGATATTTTTTTTTTTTTGTCGTAATTGTATCTGGAGATCTGACCCAGATACAATTCCCCAAACTCAAATGAAATTTGTGTCACCTGCTTTGTAAAGTGGGTGTTTTAAAGGTTTTAACCCTTTACTCTCTCCTATAAGAGCAGGAGATAAGCTGTTATAAATTATTAACAGAGGAATTAATATTTAAAGATTAAAAAACAGTTGCTTTTGTGCAAAATTTACTTCTACATATAGTGACCACTTTAAACGCACACACACACGAACTAAAGCGTTACTATAAAAACAGATTTTTTCCTGCGCTCCTTTTCTGAATTCTCAGATTCAGCTTTCAGAGTTTTGTCTTCAAGACTTTTTAACTGGACCAGTTTCACTTGTGCCTTCACACAGCCTTTATGTTTATGGGACAAAGGTTAAGAGCAAGACTAGAGCCCATCCAAGAACTTTGGATGGAAAAACTGCACAAATTTATGCTGATGGAGATTGATTTTTCAACAAAGTACAGAAACTCTTGCTTGCAAAGTCAATTTTGCAAATCAAAAACATATCAGGAAGATTTGAAGCTGCTGTTTATTCTAATCTAATACATAACATAATTTACCAGAGACGCACAGATTAAGATCTAAAGAGCTTTCAAGCAATGGATCTGAAATGTGTCACTTAGTTATCACTTGTCTTTGTGACATGTTGCTCAACAAGATTGCCACCAAATTGCTCGAGGGTTGTTACAAGATAAAGCAGGTGGTAAAGAAGAATCCACAAATGCCAATGAAACAAATGGCAACCAACCCTGGTATGCTTGGAATGGACGTCACTGTAGAAGCTGTTGCTCCTTTATTTCCACACCGTGTGAGTTTGTGACAGTCGGTTATGAAAGTCAATGATTTACCATCTTTATAGCTTTACAGGCCGCTGCAGCCGATACTGTATAGTAAAAACAGCTGACACCAGTTTGTGTTTTAACCAAGAAGTGCGTCTCTGACCCTCTGATGTAACCTTCAAAACATACAATGAGCCACATGATCCTGGACCAGCTTTACCACAAAGTGCTGATTATATAAGTGTCTGCTGACGGTGGTCACAGACAGATGGACACACGGACACAGACACACACACACACAGCTGTCTAAAAATGGCTTCATGTGAGCCGAAGTGCTCGGGGTGGCACCGAGCCAAGGCATCCATTTGTTTTCAAAGCCACCGCGGTAATGTCGAGCCAGGCCGGGATTTGAACTGGTTTCTCTCTGAAAAGGTTGGCTGTCACACATTTGCACACTGGTGCCTCCTCTTTCCCTACATTCAAAACCAGACAGTGTGACAAGGGAACCCTTTGTGGGCCAAATGCACTCATATCATATTGTTGTGCTCATTCAAAGTGCAAACCCGAGGTCCTCTGTGTTAACGCTGTACAGTGGTCAAGAATCATGATATTGCTTTGCTGCGTAGTGTGCAGGCAGGACAGCGCTGCTGGGCTTTGTGAACAGCTACACAGAATAATACAATGTACCTCGTAACCTCGGAGACACAAACTGGTTACTGTCCTACACTCATACATCCCAAATAAACATGGCCTCCACTCTGAAGGAAGCCCGTTGTCTTACATAATCGGGCGTAGGCCTGCGCTTATTCCCTGTAGCACCTATTGTTGACATTTCAATCAGCTGATCTTAATCAGGCAGCACAGAATGAGGTTTCATCCAAATGCAGCAATCTTTACATGATGATGCCAACAGTGAGAATCTGTACAAAAAAATCATTCAAAGATGGGACAAAGAGACGTGGGAGCCTTTTATGTTTAATGTGAAATATGAGCTGCCGCTTTGGGAAGAAATGGAGAAGGAAGATTTCACTGCTTGTCTCACAAGTGTCACCGGAGATGCCAACAGCGGCTGCTAGTTGAAAGCCTAAGACTGACAAAAAAAGCAGATGAAGCCTTCCTCCCACAGACACAAAGAGCTGAGCGGTTACTATCAGATCTTGTGATTCAAATGTCGCTAACAAAGACGTGTCTCAGTTCAGAAATAGCTGCACAGAGATTATTTACACAGGTTAAAGGTCGCAGCACAAGTAAGAAGCAGCAGGATTTCAGCTAATGACTGCATTACACTTGACACAATTACACACACACATTTATACAAGAGCTTTTTTTTCTATACTTTAGTGCTTTCAGCCTAATTTTAACACACACACACACACAATGGATGTGTCAGGCTAACTCTGGGTTCACACCCTTGCCCATGGATCCTTCAACACACAGACTAGTGGAGCTGGGGATCGAACCCCTGACCTCCTGACTGGTAGACATTTGTAAGGTTACTGATTAGGTTTGTCATTTTAAAATGTTAAACAATTATAAATAATAAGCATTATACTTCTTGGCATCACCACCATCATTTAGAACTTGCTGACGCTGGTGATCCCAAAGATGTTGGGTGGGTTTGAAATACAACCCCAGGGAGATATGGTTACTTTACGGTGCCTGCTTTGTGTACAGGGGAGTTGTCATGTTGAAACGAGGCTGGGGAAAAACACCATTGTCTAAAACATCGTTGAGCTGCACAATGCAGCATTGTTATATAAAGAATCAAGATCAAAACAACCTCCAACATAAAGCAGACGTTTGTGGACATGCCACAGCTGCATAAGGGGATCTTTATTTCAACCAGTAACATATTTATACTGAACTGGAATAAAACAAATGCTTTGATTTTAGCTCACATCACACATCTTACCGTATACTGGAAGGAACAGTGACACATTTGAGCTTTTACTTCCCATTAACCTTCATTTTAGTGCTGTCAACCAATGCTTTGATTGCCTCTGAGGAGGATTTTTGAATTTCCCCAGGTACCAAATAATAGCTTGGCTGTCTCACCTGATTTTGATCAGGTTCAGGAAAAACAAGGTGGTACTTGGGCGTCAAGGTGCAAAATAACCAAATGTACCTACAGTTAAAAGATTGGGTTTAGTGCATTTTATCCTCCTGTCAATACATCTTCTACCACAAGTAACTCTGGACCAGAGAGAAGTTCAATCCTCAAACGCCAAATTAGCAGAGAGCAGAAGAAGATGGGAAAACTAGGCTAGACTTCACCAGAGAATCTTTGCTTTAGATTTGTTGATTAATTAAAATAATATAAAATTAAACCCGCATTATTATTTAACTAAGTGTTAACTGTTTTCAAAGGGCTGAGGCACTGATGTTATCGAAGGAGAAACAGAGCCTACATGGTGTATTGGACATACCTTTTCTTGTACTTGAGGGAAAGAGCCTTCCAGAAGTCGATTTCCTCATCTTTTGAGGAGAATTTCGGGATCATATCCATTTCCATGGCAAAAGTATCTATATAGGAGGGAATCGGGAAACAAGTGTGATTTCAATGGGATAAAAATGATCCCACAAAAGACGAGAGGTTAACAGATGAAGTAAAAACATTTAAGAAAAACCCATTTTCTTCTCACAGCCGTTCTTCAAAGCCTTAAAGATCTCTCAATCCACAAAAAGGCAGCAAACATCTAAAGACACAACATCAAGTGAGAACTAGACTCACAAATCAATGTTTCAAACTACAACTGGGGGTTAATCATCAAAAGGACTCCCTACAGACTGCAACAAACCCCACAGAGGCAACTGCAGAGCACACAGCATTCAAATGTGCTTTCTAAGCTTTAAAAAAATAAGAACGACCAATCCGGGAAAACAGCATTTTTAATTTAATTTTGAGCCTTCCTTATGATTAAACATATCATAGACTGGTCCAAATAAGACTCCACAGGCTTATTTAGGTTATGTATAATGCTTTTCATTTCATTTTATAGCATCTGATGAGCCTAGATGTTATAACAAAGCTTAGTTCACAGAGGTAACACTGGGGCCAGGAGCCTCATTCATCACTTTGAGGGGGAAGTTAAATCCCCGAACACCAAACTAGTTGTGAGCAGGAGCAGATGGGAACACTAGTCTACAGATGCAGCAACTCGTGAGATCTGCTGAGGTTTGAGAGAAACAATAGACAAAATCAGTGAAGGTACCAGTCCAATTACAACTCTGTCTTACATACTCTTAGAACATGAAGAATACACAATGCAGAAAAAGAACACAGTGATAGTGTGATGCCTGACATTTTTCACAGGGGTAGCACAGCTCGCCACATAAGGAAACAGTGACCGCTAAATAAGCATCAAAGCTCAAATTAATCTTCAAATCTTTAATCGCTCCTCTGTGCCCGACTGCTTGGGACCCAAGCTACCTTTCTTTTTATTGGCTGATGCTCATAAACAGAAGGGTTGACCAGTGAGTTGGTGGGTGGGGCTTCTGTGTCCAAGATGACCATATTAGCGACATCTGCTCTCTTTGACAACATAGAGCCAAGAGCAGGGAGATAACTGTCTGAAATGGACTGTTTAGAGCAGTGTGAAGTCTGGGTCATATCATACCTGGGCCAGCAGGTGGTTAGTCCAGATGCCCCCCCCAGTTAAACTAATTCCACTAAATCTAACAAATTAACAGTAAATTTTGCATTTTGAGTAAAATAATAGAATCTAATCTTGAACTAGGGAAAGAAAAAAAAATGTATATAATAACTTGGAAGCCCATTCAAGCAGAAATCCTATTAACTTTTTATAACCCAGGATGCAAAAATGTATTCTGTCATCCTTTGAATAATTCAGCGTTATATTATATTCAACCACTCACAGCTCTAAGGAGAAATTACAGCCGGGGAACACAAGCACACACTGGAGCGTCTGTTTCCTAAATTAATGACATTATTATTTTTCCTTTTGTTTTAATGAAGTCTGTCGATGTAAATTGGCTTAGGTGCAGGTTTGAATAGGCCACATCACTGCAGCATGAAAGATTAACCTTTAAACACCCTGATCTCAATTCCTCCCTCAGAAAAATGACCCTGTTGAACGCGGACCATATGTTGAGCCAACCACATCATCGCCGAAGGTGATAAAATAAACATTTTCACTACAAGAAAGGAAATTTAAAATAAATAAATAAATAAAATCCACCTCAAATGAAATAATCCGGTTCGGATTGGAAAAATAAGACATTATTGGAGACGACACGAAGCTTGGCGGCTGAAAACGTGCAGATGATGTTGAGGATGATGATGATGCACTCAGCTGTCAAAACTGGGTGTGCAGAGGAGTCGAACGAACCGACGACACGCTGCTCTCAGTGTTTCACCTCCATTGGTTTTCCACTACAGGTAAAATAAAATAAAAGATAATGAAGTAGTTACCTGAACATCGCCTCGAACAGAGCTGTTTATCGGTCCATCCTGCACGGCTGGCCGAGCTGCTGAGGCTGATCGTCCCCTCCAACGTCTGCTGATCTCTGCTGCTCACAGGAGCGCTTAAAGGGAAACACACCCTCCACACTGATCCTTCGTATTTCCGCGCCTCAGCTATAATTTGGATCCTTATGCCAGAATATTCACAAGGCTGAGAATATGTGGAAATAATATTTTACTGATATTAATATAATAATAATTTTGTCTGTGAGGTAATAGATCCTCATAGTCAGTGAATAATAAGTAGATCAGCTCAGATGATAAAATCAAATATTTGATTTCTAACACAGTAAAAAGCTGTTTTTGTTTTGTTTTGTTTAGTTGGTGCTTATATAAAGAAAAGAAAATACAATAAAAATAAAAAGTAAAATTATGCTTTAGGGTGGATTTCGCCCACTTGCGCTTTTCATGCTCGTGAGCTTCGCTGCTGCTCACGACCTGCGCATAACACTCAGTTAATATTAAAGTATCATCACCTGGCGGCAGTGGGCGAGAACTGCAGCCTGTGCAGCATGTATAGAGCAATTTTCTACTATTAAAAATCAGAAATTAATGCGTGCATATAACTAAATATGCTTTTCTTTAGAAATACAAGTTATGATTTAGGAAATCAGAATTAATAGTTTAAAATGAGAGACAATGCAAAATTACAAAAGTTACTCAAAGTTATTGCAAGAATCAACTTTTGAGCTTTTAAGTCAAAATATTCGATCATATTTCACTTCCACGTGAAAATAAGCAATAAGTTATTATTATTAAGTTATTTTTATTTTTTTAAGTTATAAATAAATTAGTTATTCATTGTACTAAAACATTCTGAGATTAAGAAAATTACACTTTCTCACTTAAGTTTTTCACTCTAACAAATAAGAGCTGTTGAAGGTAAATTATTATAAAATAAAAGCTTTTTAAATGTACACACATCTAAATGCTGTAACCTGTTTAGAAGAGGAGCTCACAGACTCAGCTCTGTTTAATGTTCGTTAAACTGAGACATTTGATTGTTGTCTGAGGTATTTTAGGTTATGGAGCTATTTTATTGCGTTGTTTTTATTATTATTTTTTTTATAGATGTTAAAAACATCGTATTCCCATTTTCACTTGTTTTATAGATTTTCTTTATTATTTTATTATTTTTATTCTTTCATTTATGTTTATGCTTATTTAAAACATAGCACGTTAATTAATGTGAGCACTTTAAAAAACATAAGCAATACTTAATAAGCAATATCAACATTTTTATTTACATCCATTTTCTTCAGGGTTTTTTTTTGTTGTTGTTGTTTTTTCTTTTCAAATTCAGGGTTACCGATCGGCCAGACTGTAACAATGCCAACCTAGACAATCACAGATTTTGTCCAAATATATTTTTATTTTTGTGATGTAGTATTTTTTTAATCCTTTTTAATTAAGATACGCAATCAAAGGTTGTGTTTCATGTTTTGGCTGCTCTAACAGGAAATATGGGACAAATAAAATGTATTAATGAGCGAACAGAGTTTATTTATCCGTGCCTACGTATGTACTGACGTCAAACGTATGCTGAAGGAGCGTGTTGCAATGGTAACGGACAACACAACAGACAAGAGCCGGTGTCCGGTAAACAGGGTCGAGGTGACTATGTCGCAGCGGGATGTCGACGGTTTTCCAATTTCGTGGAAAATTACAGAGGATGCAGACACAGTATCAATGTTTGATGTGATTTACGGCAAAGTGAGAGAGGTTTGTGTTTTTATAACGGACACGTGGGTGATGTATGAGTGAAAGTGAAGCTGAAAGACCCCAAATCATAAACAGCAGTATATATACACACGTTGTGTTATGAAATGAGTACAAGTCATTTACCTGACTTCACACAGATGAAGAGTGAGCTGGACGAAAACGAAGGTTTAAATAAAGAAATTTTAATATTTCAAGAAAAATAAGATCTATTGGCAGCAACAGGTCTTTCAAAAGTTGGGACAGGGAAACAAAAGAATGGAAAAGTAACTGGGACTAAAAGGAAACAGTTGGAGGAACATTTTGCAAATAATTATGTTCATCAGCAACATTATTGGGTATAAAAAGAGCATCTCGGAGAGGCACAGGCTCTCAGAAGTAAAGGTGGGCAGAAAACTACATCTACAAATTACAGTTACAGAATATTGTTCCTCAACGATGGAGTTGAAATTAAAGATTAAGTAAAAGGGAAAGAGCGTGAATATGTCTCACCATCTGCGGTAAATAATGTCATCTAAGAAATCAGGAGAAATGTCTGTGTGTGAGGGACCATACCGAAAATCAACTTTAGCTCCTAGCTTGCACATCTAGCAAAGCAGAGCTAGAATGCAGATGCATGTTTTAGGGCAACGTTTGCACCCATTCAGAGATGCTTTTTTCAGGGAAGGCCTGAATATTGCAGTAAGACAACACTAAACTGCATACTGCATCTATTAGTTCAGCATCATCATAGTAGAAGAGTGTGTGTGCAGATCACCATGTAGACACCTGCCATCCCTACATGCACTGTCCTTCTTCCTGTTGGGGTTGGAATACCCCTATTATGAGGCTGTGCTGGTCTGCAATTGGCTGCTGTGTTAATCGCACGAGTGTGTTGCAGCAGGCTTTGTTTAATAGGATCTGCAGCACAATAGGTTTCTAGGATATGCGCGTTTATAAACAGTGAAGGCGGGCAGCTTACTTAGACCTCACTCAGTCGGTGCCTGAATCGGACGAAGAAAAAAGTCAGACGGAGATTAAAGCAAAGAGATGGAGAAAAATGGTTTAGAGGAAAAGAAGGAGGAAGATGAAACTGGGACTAGTTTATTTCACCACTTACTGACACGGAGGAAGTATCTGGGGGATGATGCGGTTTGTATTTGGATTAATATGGAAAGAAGCTCAAGTTATAAATATTGGCACACAGCCTTAAATTTTAAATGTGCACCTGATAATGATCCTCCTTTTGTGGCTGGATTGCATGTCAGAGCTCTTTCTGTTGTCAATCTGCAGGCTTTCTAAGTCCCCTCTCTCCTCTCCACAGAAGATCATCCTGCAGCGGCTGATAATGGTTTCTCGGCTCCCCCACGACCTTGCTGATAGGACACACCTGGGAGGTCAGCCAGCAATTACCTTAGAGCTACAGAGACGGAGAGACTAATCACCTGATGCCAATTGAACCCAGTTTTTCTTTAGGGGAATCATCCTGTTATACTGGCAGGACAAATTAATACTCCTGCTTAATTTGCTGCCCTGAAACACTGAGGCTTCTAGTTGACTCTGAACGATACTAGTGAAAGACTGTCTCATTTCCTGTGTTTGGTGCTTTTATAGCTTTCACACCTCCACGTGTGAGCAAGTCTGGAGGGCTTTCCTGTAAAAGAGAAATAAATCCTTTGACTAAAGTTAGAATAGAAAGCCTCTCAGAAAGGCTGTACCTGTGTGTGGAAAACAGAAAGAAGCCTGAATACAGTTTTTAGAAACAAAAAAAAGATGATTTTTTTTAACCTCTTAACCTTCACCAGAAGTGTGTACTGTGAAGCAAGATGAATGGGTTTGTTGGAGTTATGTTGAGCTGCCGTGAAGATGGCTGTGTTTTTTACTTGGCTAGATCACCATGGCAACTTATTCTAAACACATAATTTGGTTCAGAGCAGGTCTTGTCGAGTTTAGAATAATCTCAAAGTGCCATATTTTCTACTTTATGTCAGTTTTACACTTCTGGAATGACAGCTAAGAGAACACAGATAAGAAGATTAATAAGTCTGTGTGAAGGAAATTTATCTCATAGAATATTAATCATTTATTAAGTTCACTTTGATTTGGCCAAAGACTAAAGCTTTTGTTCCATGTCATACGGCTGTGGAACACAGTCAAAAAAAAAGAAAGTATTTAGCTCCAGTTTGCTAGCTGTTACTCATGAGGTACATCAGCTATAGTAAGGTAGCTTACATCTAAAAATAAAAACTCGCCAATGCACAGGGTCAACAGTTCATGGGGCTCGAAGCTGAAAGCTGCCCAATAAATACCCCAGATCAAAGTGACTTCTTGAATCTTTGCTCAGTGGCTTAAAAACTGATGAAATGTGCCTTACTGACATGTTCGATCTTATGCCTAGCTTGTAGTTGTGGCTCGTTTGTAAGTTATTAGGTCTTAAAAAGACTTTAAAGGCATTCATTTGGGCTTATGTCATCTGTTGTTTCCACACAGCTCATTATGAGAATCTCTACTTTCAGCTAAACAAACAGTACATATGGGATCACATAACAGGCCTGCTGCTAATCTATCCATCCTACCTGCTGCATATCATTGAAGTAAGTTCTCCTGCACAGAAATAACAAATGTATGGCTGAAGTTTGTGAAAGTGTGTTCTCACAGTTTGCTGTGCCTCTTCCAGTCGTCCAGGGATATTCTGACTTCTGTTTTGAGAGACGTCAAAGTCATGCAACAACAGCCACACTGGTAATCATACTTTCTCATACTGTGAATGACTTCTATATATATTATACACTGAGATACAGTGCATCCCTTTTCACTCATATGTATTGCTTTGTCTGCTGTCTGTTAAGAAATTCATGCCACAGCGCCCACGGAGAAGGCAAATATAATCCTGCGGTTGCCTTGCATCAGTTCAGATTCACCAAATGTGACAAAAGCTTATGATGGTGTCTGAACAGTGGAATCCTCACAGTGTGTTTTAGCATAAAGACACAAAGCTGTTGCATCCGGGCTTCTTGGCTGCCGTCATGTTGCTCAGAGTGTCTGACCATGCCAAACTTTTGTGCCCTCTACTGTTCTAAAATGTCAAATATAAGATTTTGGTATGAAAAACACCATTTTAACCTTAACTAAGCATCATAAATACATGTCTGGCATCTGAAATAAATCAAGCTGCATGACAATCACAAAAAAAATAGTTCTGGACTGAAATTATGAGGCGCTGCTGCCTCTCTCCAAAACGGCCAGCATGTTGACACATCCTTCCAGTCGGCAGCAGTGACCAGTGTGGCATTTCTGTGGATATTTCTATGACATATAGTCAAACAACTACTCATGTCCTTATATAGACCTTAAAGTCTTAATACACAGATGACTTATGTAAATATTCACCCCGTACAGTTGATATGAAGATGGTTAACTGGTGGTTTAGTTCCAGAGTTTAACCCAATACCCAACACTGTGTACAGTAATGCAGTAACACATTAGTTACATTTATGTTGTCATTTCAGTTATCTGTGCACTGGCCAGGTAGAAAGAAAGTAAACTCCTGCGCTACAGTCAGCCGGTGAGTTTCATAAGTGTGCGGGATTTTTGACACAAGTTTCATTGCAATTTCAGCAGCTAAAAAGGACATATGAGACTGACACGTCAAAGATTTCGTTTTTTGTGCAGTTATTAAGGAGGTCCCGCACTGAACTGGGCCAACGCCATGCTTCGTTCTGAACCTGAGATTAACTATCCTGATATTTTGTGCAAGTTTAAATGTGTTTTTGAGAGGGGCGTGGGAGCCGAAGCAGCCGCTCACCGGCTCCTAAATCTGAAACAGGGGAGACGGAGTATGACGGACTTCTCCGTCGAGTTTTGGACACTGGCGGAAGAATCGAGGTGGGGGCAGTCGGCTCTGATAAGTACTCTGTTAAACAATGTGTCGGAGGAGCTAAAAGATGAACTGGTGATGAGGGATTTACCCAAGAAATTATCCGATGTGATTACCTTGTGTGTGAAGGTAGATGAGCGCCTACGGGCCGGCGGCAGGACCAGGAACTACAGTTCCCAGGCTTCCTCGGGGCGAGCGGAGGCTCGGCCGAGCGGAAGTAGTGCGGACACCTTCAGGGAGGAGGACGAGGAGCAGCCGATGCAACTGGGACGCTCTCGGCTTTCACCAAGGGGGCGTTATCAGCGGTGGAGGTCTGGTGAGTGCTTTTTCTGTGGCCGAAAAGGACACTTTGCTAGAAACTGCCCGTCCGCGCCAAAAGATCACGCTCATTCAGCCGTCCTCTTCTCCTGTGGCAGCAGGGTTTTTCTTCGTCACCAAGAAGGACAAGACACTCCGTCCCTGTATTGACTTTCGTGGCTTGAATAACATAACAGTGAAAAATAAGTATCTGTTGCCGCTGCTTAACTCTGCCTTTGAGCTCCTCCAGGGTGCCGCCATCTTAACCAAGTTAGACCTGAGGAACGCCTATCACCTGGTTCAGATACGAGAGGGGGACGAGTGGAAGACGGCCTTCAATACTCACCTGGGACACTTTGAGTATTTGGTCATGCCTTTTGGTCTCACTAACGCCCCAGCTGTGTTTCGGTAAACGACGTCCTCCGGAACTTCATAAACTGGTTCGTCTTCGTTTACCTGGATGATATCCTCATCTTCTCACGCTCTGTCACCGAACATCAGCATCACGTCAGGCAGGTCCTTCTTCGGCTGCTGGAAAACCGGCTGATGGTCAAGGGTGAGAAATGTGAATTCCATGTCTCTAAAGTCGCATTTTTGGGTTATGTCATTGACCAGGGAAACCTCCAAGTGGACCTGGCTAGGGTTCAGGCGGTCCTCGAGTGGCCGACAAGAGTTTCTTAGGGTTTGCCAATTTTTACCTGAGGTTTATTCGTGACTACAGTCAGCTTGCGTTGCCTTTAACCCGTCTCACCTCCCCTAAGGTGCCGCTTAGCTGGGATGAGGTGGCTCGGCAGGCCTTCACTCGACTCAAAGAGCACTTCGCGTCTACACCCATCCTGGTACAGCCTGACCTCACGCAGCCGTTCATTGTGGAGGTGGACGCCTCGGACACTGGAGTGGGGGCCGTTCTTTCTCAGCGTCAGAAACATAAGCTTCACCCTTGTGCTTACTTTTCTCAACGGCTTTCCCCCACAGAGAAGAATTATGACATCGGGGACCGGGAACTGCTGGCCGTGAAGATGGCGTTGGAGGAGTGGCGGCACTGGCTGGAGGGTGCGGCGCAGCCGTTTATTGTGTGGACCGACCACAACAACCTCGAATACATCCGTTCCGCCAAACGACTCAACGCTCGGCAGGCCAGGTGGCCTTTATTCTTCACTTGCTTCTCCTTCACCATTACGTACACGTAATGTGAAGCCCGATGCACTCTCCTGCCAGTTTTCTTCTTCTGAAAGCCCTGTGCAGGACTCCACCATGCTCCCTCCGTCATGTGTTGTGGGGACGATTACCTGGGAGATCGAGTCCGCCATCCGGGAAGCTCAACAGGCTGAACCCGACCCTGGGACTGGGCCCCCGGGTCTTCTGTTCCCTCCGTACGCCATCCGTGCTCGAGTTCTGCACTGGGCACACACAGCTCGGGTTACGTGCCACCCCGGGGTCCACCGCACCATCGCCTTTCTGCAATGCTTCACCTGGTGGCCGTCACTGGCTAAAGACGTTCGCGAGGACATTGCTGCCTGCACCACCTGCGCACAAAACAAAACGGGCAACCAACCCCCGTCGGGCCTGCTTCAGCCCCTGTCAACCCCTGGTCGCCCGTGGTCTCACATTGCGGTGGATTTCATTACGGGCTTGCCCGCATCATCGGGTAACACTGTCATCCTCACAACAGTGGATCGATTCTCTAAAGCTGTTCACTTCGTTGCTCTGCCTAAACTCCCCACGGCTCTAGAGACTGCCCGGCTCCTGACCACTCGTGTGTTTCGCATCCATGGCATTCCTGCCGACATCATCTTGGACAGATGTCCTCAGTTCACGTCTCAAGTATGGAAGGAGTTCTGCAATGCCCTCGGAGCCCAGGTCAGTCTCTCATCCGGTTTTCATCCCCAGTCAAATGGACAGACGGAGCGTGCCAATCAGGAGTTGGAGGCAGCCCTGCACTGTTTGGCCTCCTCTAATCAGACCTCCTGGAGCGAGCAGTTACCATTTATTGAGTACACTCATAACAGCCTCATCTCAACTGCCACGGGAACGTCGCCCTTCGAAGCTTCTCTGGGATACCAGCCCCCCCTGTTTCCAATGATCGAAGGTGAGCACTTTGTTCCTTCTGTGCAGCAGCATTTGCGGCGGTGTCGGTGAGCCTGGAGGGCTACCAGAGCGGCCCTGCTTCGCACCAAGGAGCACAATAAGCAGCTGGCGGACCGCCATCGGACTCCGGCACCCACCTACACCTGGACAAAAGGTTTGGCTGTCAACAAAGTTTGTTCCTCTCAGGGCAGAATCAAAGAAACTGGCGCCCACGTTCATTGGGCATTTTGAAGTTGACGCTGTGGTGAATCCTGTGTCTGTGCGTCTCGAGTTGCCCCGGAACATGCGCATCCATAATGTCTTTCATGTGTCGCAAATCAAACCATACCTGTCCAGCGTGTTGATGAGCATCAACTCATCTGGCATTTAAGCCAGAGAAGGACGACTGGTCGTCGCTGGATCGTTGTCTGCCACTAGTTAGTGAAAGTTTGACTACAGCTCGTGTGATTGTGAAAACCCTTTGTGGATATCCTCTCAGTGTTGTTCTCTTCACCTACAGACCTCCCTGGACCCTCCCCGTGTGTGAGCAGAGTGCCGTGAGTGAGGCGTGTGTGTGGACGTGTGTTAGGAGAATGTTGGAGAGGGTGGACCCTTCCCTGGGTTCCCTGGACCTCTTCCCTCACCTTTTTGTACATAGCACAATATTGCACATTCTTGTATATACACCTGGTGGACCTTGTAAATAAACTGTCTTTGCTTTGGATTCCTGAGTCCTGCGCTTGAGTCCTCACCTGCCCAGCCTTAACAAAAGTAGAATTAGCGTGATCCATCATTATTACTTTGTGTTGTCAGCTTTGTGTTCAAACGTGAACGCTTTAAGCGTATCATATCTATCCAATAGACTGCAATTTGTTCATGTAAATGGAGAGTCCTCTTCATACACTAAGGTCAAATACGGTGTTCCACAGGGTTCAGTGCTAGGACCAATTCTGTTTACATTATACATGCTTCCCTTAGGCAGTATCATCAGAAGACATAGTATACATTTTCACTGCTATGCAGATGACACCCAACTTTATCTATCCATGAAGCCAGATAAC